>PVKZ01007838.1:0-19914 GCA_004027375.1 Macroglossus sobrinus | reverse complement strand
CCCCAGCTCCCCTTGTAAGCGTCCATCCGGGGCAGGGGCTGCCGGGGGCCCTGTCCAGGGTGTTGGCCTCGGGGTGACCACCCACCACTCAGGTGGGCCGCCGTTCCCAAGGTCAGGGTCAACAGGGGGTCCCTGGGGCCAATGTGGGCGGGCTGGGAGTGAGAGGGAAACGCCCCCAGGCCCCGTGGGGTTCTTCCTGGACCTGCTGCCCTTCTCCCCCCGGGCCTTGGGGTCATCCCCAGGCCACAGACGGATGTCTCTGCCCTCGGGCCAGCTGGGCTGGGCTTCCTGTCAGCAGCCACCGCACCCTCAGTGTCCGGACAGGCACCGGGTTGCGGCTCAGCGGCTGCTCAGAGCTGCCCCGCGCCACGCTCCCCAGCGCGCGGCGGGCCGTGCCCCATGGTCCCAGCTCGCCGGCCCGGTGGCCCCATGGGCCTGAGCGCGCCCGCTCGTGCGGGGCGTGGGGCGTCGCTGCTCGCCGGTCATCCGGGCCTTCTCTTCGTGAAGCTCCGTTCAGTCTTCGGCCCATTTTCAAACTGGGTTGTTGACTTTTTCTTACGGATTGGGAGGATTTGCTTAATGTTCTGAACCGTCAGTTTTAGGTATAGTGACACCTTCTCCCACTTTGCTTCCCCCTTTTCCCTGATAATATTTTATTAAAAAAAAAAATTCTCTGACACACAGGAAGGGGAGGGGACAGACAGTGAACAGCCACGTGCTCACCAGTGAGATTCCACAACTGCAGCCATTGTCACACCTGCGTCATCGCTGTTCTCACCAAGGAGTTTTAAAGTAACGAAGGACACAAATGGCGTTTCGCGCCTGACTCCTTGAGTGTGCATTTCTACATAGATACGTTCCCCGTGAAATCGCGACACGCTCGTCACTCCGAACAAAGCCAGCGATTGCGGAAGCCCCACGAATTCTGCATGTCACTCCGTCCGGGGAGAGTGTGCCTAGCAGTGTCCACTGTCACCAGTTTTCCTGCTCACATCCCTTCTCTCCCGTCAGACCCCCCCCCCCTCTGCGACCGTTGTCCTTGTTCCTGAAATCCGTCCTCTGGCATCGACCTTGATGATGACACCACCGGATACACACTTCTGGGGTGTCCATTTTTTCCCTTGAGCGTGCGTGTTCGCGGGGACATCTTGGTAAATGCTTCGTTCTCAGCAACACGGAAGTGTCAAGTATCTTTCCATCGTTGAAGGGTCATTTTTTCAGGAACAGAATTCCTGCCTGGCAGCCCCCCCCCCCTGAAAGCGGAGGCCTTTAGGGTTCCATTACCGTTGTTGAGAACTCTGCCATCGTTCCTTTGTAGGGACCCTGTCCCCTGTGCTGTCCTTTGGTGTCGCTACGGTGGCACTCGGTGTCACCCTTCCCTTCATCGTTTCTGTTCAGCACACGCCTGGCTCCCCGTGTCTGTGGGTGCGCGTGTCGTGTGCTAGGGCCGTCGTCACAGAGCACCGCTGAGCGGGGGGCTTAACGCAGACACCCCGCCTGGGTGCTGGTCACCGGGAGGCGCCCGTCCCTGCCGAGGGCCGTGAGCGGGAGTCGCCACAGGCTGCGCTCCCGCTGTCTGGCAGCCCAGGCCTTCCTCGCTCGGAGATGGGGTGCCCCCCCCGTGTCAGCACACCATCTGCCCTCTGTACGGGTTCCCCCTTTCCACGAGGCACCGGTCGTTGGATTAGGGCCCACCCTACAAGCTCACCGCCACCTGCCCCTCTGTCCGGACCTTGTGTCCGAGTGAGCCATCGTTCACAGGGCCCGAGCGCGCCTTTCGGTGGAAATCCGCACGGAAAGAAACCACACACCGTCTCGAAGAGGCGACGAGGTCGTGTGGCTTCTCGGGCGAGCAGCAGACGCCGGAGGGCGGCGGGATGTGTGTCTCAACCCCAAAGGCAAGAGGCGCCGACCGGGACGCCGCGTCAAGCAGGAAGTGGAGACACTGCGCCACAGCAAACCCACGCCGCGCACCGACGACAGCAACGCGGAGGCCGGGGGCCAGCTGCCGGGCCGTGCCCGAAGGGACACGGGAGGGACGACGAGCACAGAGGAGCGAGCACCTCGAGCAGGTGAAGGGGATGTGGGCGCGAAGGTAGTGACGTCGCTTATCGTGGGGTTGACAGACTCTGCAGAACTATTATCATTATTATTATTATTATTATTATTATTATTATCATCATCGTCATTTTAGGCGAGGCAACCCTTGGTTGACCTCACAGATTGCAAGGAACTTGTTAGTTTACAATCTCTTATTTTTTATTTATTTTTTTATTTTTTACGCCTAGGACACCTGGTTTTCCTAGGTGGTCTCCCATCCAAGGACTCACCAGGCCCGACCAGGCTTAGCTTCCGAGATCAGACGGGATCGGGCGTGTCCAGGGTGGCGTGGCCGGAGATGATACTTGCAGAATTAAAATGCAAGGACACACCGTCTTTCCCAGAGCACATGAAACATTTATCCAGCTGTTTGTGTTCTGGGCTGTAGCGCAGTCTCTGTGTCTTTCCAGTGACTGAAATAATTTAGATACGTATCCTGACCACAGTGGGAATACGCTGTAAATCAATAACGAAGAATAACTGGAAAATCCACAAATGTTTGGTTATTTTGCAACACACATCGAAATAATTCACCAGCCAAGGAAGAAGTCGTAACGACAGGAAGAACTGTTTTACTGGAATGAAAGTGAACACCCTATGCCAAGCTTTATGGGATCGACGAAAGTTATGTGTAGGAGGAAACATATCAGAAAAAAGAAATTCTGTCCTCTGCCTTGAGAAATAGAAAAAAAGAAGGAAAGGAAGGAAGAAAAAAACCCTAAAATAGGAAAAAGGGGGGAAAAAAAGCAGAAACCAGAGGAACAGAAATGTATAGTGGAGAAAATCCACAAAGCCGAAAGTCGGTTTTATGAAAAGAACGGGAAAGCCCGCCCCCCGCACCCCCACAGACGTGTGCCCGGCGGCAGGAGGGAGTTAGGGACAACCTGGTGCTGAGAAGTCCGCGCTCTCTCTGTCACCTTTCCCATCACCGCGCTGTCATGCCGGTACAGAGGGCATTTCCCGTGCCCACGCCCTCTGATCCGGGGTGCCGTCCCCCCGACCTCCTCGGGCGATGGCCCCCTCCAGCAGGGGGCCGACCCCTCCCACACCCGCGGTCACAGCGCGTGGCCCCGGCGTCCGGTGTAGCCGTCAGCGTGTGTGACGTCGTGCTTCCTCCCGGTGGCCCCGTGCCAGTCGGTGCCGGACGCACCGGGCGTGGCCAGGGCTGCGTCCAGTGTGGGCTGGAGCACTGTGCCCACCCTCGGGCGCTCGTGGGCACCCACCCCCAGTGTGCAGCTTCTCAGGGAGGCGTGCCGTAGCGCCCCGAACGCCACAGTGCTCCCCAAACCGGCCCGGCGCCCCCCTCACCAGCCTTGCCGCCAGGGCCCTTGGTCTGAGTGTTTTAATTTGTCCTGCTCTGAGTGGGGAGGTGTGTGGCTTCCCCTGGCGTGGTGGGCTGGCCCCTGGGACGGCCTCCTCCGGTGAACCGTTCAGGTCCTCTGCCCGTTTTTACTGGGTCACCTGTCTCCTTCTGGCTTGTAGTCGTTCTCATGTATTCTGGATGCAAGTGACTTGTTGAATCTAAGTATCCTTACTATTTGCTCTTCTCACTTAAAAAAAGGTGTGTTTTGGTGCACTGTGCCTGCAGGGCCACCAGGGGGCCAGGGAGGCAAGGCCAGGAGGGAGCAGCAGAGGGCTCCCCTTTCCCTGAAGGTCCCTGCTGCATTGGGGGGGGGGGGCCCAGCCAGCTCGGACTGCATGGGGAACAGCGCTGGTGCGGGCGGGCACAGGGCTGGCTCCGGGCAGGGCCGGGGTACAGGTGACTCCTGCTTGGCTGGCCGAGTGACCTAGCGAGCCCTCCCTGGTGGTGGCCGGCTCTGTGGGCCCCCAGCACGCTGGACACTTGCTCCAGCCACTTGTCCCCCGTGCTGCAGGGACCACGTTCCTGGAGGTGGGGGTGTGAACACCTCAGTGAGAGGACGCAGCGCCGTGGACGTGGGCACGGAGTGGGTGGCTGGCCCTCCACAGCAGCCGGGGAGCAGCACCGGGAGGGGCAGGGGGCTCCCCTTCCTCTGCGGCCTGCATGCTCAGCCTGCCCGGGCAGGGTGCTGGTGGACACCACAACCTTGAACCCTGCATAGCGCGGCCTCTCCCGCGGGAGCCGAGGACACTCCCCTGCTCTGCTTTCCCGCCCAGGCTGCCCCCTGGTGGCGGAGCCTCTGCATGGCAGTGTGCACCCCGCGAAGGGAGACCCCTGGGACCAAGCATCCCCCCACCGACCACCGGGGGAGAAGCGAAGCCAAGACAGAGGCGCTGGGGTGCTGCCACGTGATAGAATGATTTATTAGAACAAATTCCATGACAAATCATATAAAATAACCATTTTCGAAAGACACCCATAGCCCACCTGAGGACAAACACAGCGCAGCCTCCACGGAGCCGGACAGATAAGTTACTGATCCCAGGTTGGGGGCCGGAGTGGGGGACACGACTTGACGAATAAAAAAGTTGAACAGCGACCCAGGGGGAGGTGTGGCTGGAGAAGGGGGCCGAGGACAGGAGCGCGGCCGCCGTGACCCCTGCTCGTTCCGGGGACGGGCTGCGGGCAGCGCGTGGGGCATGCGGGTGTGCGGGGGCCAGGACTAGCACCTCCTCCCAGTGACACAGCAGGCTCGCGGGGTGGGGACCCCACTGCCACTCACACACGTAAACACCCAGCTAAATGTAAACGGGGAGCCGCATCGCCCCTGCGGCCTGGGACGCGGGGACCCCTAGTAGTCGACGCGTGCGCAGATGCCAGGCGGGGCTCAGGGAACGCGCACCGCTCGGTCCCGGTGGGGCCGCCCCGCCCCCGCCACAGCCAGCGGACTCTTTGGCTTAGAGGCTCCAGAAACACAGGCTCCCCAGGAGGGGCCGCCTCTGCACGCCTGGCACGCCCCCCGCTGGCAAATCCTGAGAAAACTCCTTGTCCCTGCCGCTGCCCCAGGGGCCAGGGACGCGTGGGACCCCAGCTGCTCGCACGTGTCCCATCAACGCCCACAGCGTCCAGGGCGGGAGCGCCTGGGGCCCGGTCCCGCCACTTTGGTCTCGCACTCACATCCCCCTGGCCCGGGACCCCCGCACCGCGGCCGGGCAGGCCCTGTGTGCAGAGGTGCCCGCCACGCGTGAGCAGGCGTCTGCGGGGAGCTGGCCGCCCCCGCAGCAGCTCGTGTTCGGCGCGCTTGGCAGTTGTGTTGGCACCAAAGGCTTGAAGCAGTGGGATTCCCGCCCCCACACATCACCATGGGCCACGTGCCTGCCATGGCCCCTGGACTCCGGGGCAGCTGGGAGCCACCGGGCTCCTGGGCAGAGCTGACTGCAGCGCCCCGCCCAGCCTGCACCCTTGGGTCCTGGGTGTCGCGAACCCCTCCTGGCTCCATGTTTGGCACTAAATGACCCCATGGCCCAGCCCCCGGCGACAGGGCAGACCGTGAAGCAGAGGGGGGGCCCTTACAGCCCGGGAGGCTGCTGAAATGGCACACACACTCTTTCCTTGAAAGCTAAAGACAGAAGTGACAGTGAAGGACAGGACGTGGGGACCCACCCGCAATGCTGGCCTCTGGCAGTGGCCACGTCAGGAGCTGGACCAGGAGGCCGGCGGGGGCAGGGCTGGGGCTGGACAGTCCCGCCGGGGAGCCGGGAGGGGGCCTGGCACCGGGGTGCCCGCCGTGGGGTTATGGCACGTGTGGGGGTCTTTATGGTGAACTGTCCACAGCCGGAGGGGCCGCGGCGGTGGACGGGGTGGCGGGCCGCACCAGACGCCCGCACAGGGAGCCCCCTCCCGCGCCTACATCAGGAAGCCCTCCGCGTCGGGGAGGAAGGCGGGGTCCGGGAGGCCGGGGGACCCGCAGCCGGCCCTCTGCGGGAAGCTGGGCAGGGGCAGGGCCAGCGCGGGGGGAGACGGGCTCTGGGCAGCCGGCCGGCCTCGCGCGGGCTGGGCCGAGACCCCGGAGCCCCTGTTTGCGGTCAGCTGGTCCAGGTTCCCGCCGGGGTCCACGATGGCATTGATGACTGGGAAGTGGAAAGAGTCAGGCAGGCAGGGCTCCTTCCCGCCCCCCACGCCCGCCCTGGGGGCGCCCCCCTGCCACGTGGTGGGCGCCCCCCTCCCCGTCTGGCCACACCCACCTTCCAGCTGCTTCTGCACGCGCCGCAGCTCCTTCAGGATGGAGCTGATCTCCTGCGGGGGCGGGGGGGAGGGCGCGTTGGAGCAGGCGGGGGCGGGGCACGCGTTTCCGCTCCGGCCAGCGCCCCCGCCCTGTCGCAGGTGGGCTGGGCCCCCCGCACGCCCCAGGCCCCACCAGCTCACCTTGTTGGACGTCTTCAGGATGGGCACCTCGTTCTCGGCGTTGATCTTGGCTTCCAGGTCCTCCCACGCTCGGCCTGTGTTTTGGAAAAGGATCCTGTGGGGGCGGGGGAGGCGGGAGCAGCAGAGGCCGGTGACGGTAAGGCCAGGGCACAGCACCCCCCAGACCCCTCCACCTGCCACCGTCAGCTCACGTCGCCCCTCCTGTGCCCGGGGAAACTGAGGCCCAGACAGGACCTGGGCTGGCCGGCACCCCAGTCCGTCTCTGCCCAGCATGGGTGAGGGCTGGGAAGGACTTGGGGGACGCGGGAGCAGAAGTGGGGCCCGGATCGTCCTGGGGCTCTGGCTGTCCCAGGCTCACGAGCCAGGGACACGTGCCCTTGGAGGACGTCCGCCCCGCAGGGACCCGGCTCAGATGCACGTGTTTGTGTCGGGACTGGGGTCTCTGACAGGGTGTCCACTAAGCAGCCGGGGCTCCCCGTCCCCCCTTCCCGTCAGGGCTCCCACGCAGGTGGGGTCCGGGGGCCAGCTCACTTCATCTTCTCGGCAAGGTGCTCCGTGTTCTCGCGGATGGCATGGGACAGCTGGGACACGGGGTTCAGCATCAGGTTATCGAAGATCACCTATGAGGGCCGGCATCAGTCCCAGGCACGCCCGCCACCAGGGGGAGCCCGTGCGTGCGGCCCGGCCGGCTGCGGGGGCGGGGGGTGCGGGGTGGGGGGTGCCTGCCTCCTCGCGGTTCCGAGGCCGTGTTTTGTTGGTCAGGGGGTCCTCGCGACAGTCGTTCATGTTCTGGTCCAAGTCCCGGGCGCTGAGGGAGCCGGGAGGCACCTTCTGGAAGTTGAGGCTGGCCTCGGGGATGCGCTGCACCAGCTGCAAGGAGACGGGGCGTGGCGGCCCGGCAGAGGGGGTGTGGCCAGGACTAGGGAGCTGCACCCTCCCCCTGCGACCCCCGATGGACAAAGTGGACCCCAAGCTCGTCCGCGCAGGTCCCTGAACACCCGACCTCACCCCTGTTGGAGGCGGGTCCTCCACCCCTGCTCCCGGGGTGACTGTCTGGGGAGCAGAGGACGCACGGCGGGCCGGCCTCACCTCCTCGCGGGCGTAGATGGTCGAGGCGGGGGTGCTGGGCACGTTGCTGAGGGCGGGGCTTCGGGCGGGCCCTGTGGAACCCAGCGAGTCGCCGTCACCGGCCACGTCGTGGATCTCCCGGGCCAGGATGGCCACGTCCTTCACCAGTGTCTGGCTCAGCCTGCAGCCGTCAGGACAGAAGGCAGACGCTGTGGGGACCGCCCCGGGCCCTGCGCGGGGGAGGCCTCAGAGCTGCAGCCGGGCAGGGCTGGATGTCCTGGCTCCCGGGGGGCGGGGCGCAGAGTCCCCCCACCAGGAAACAGCCACGGTGTAAAGGCAGGGCCGGGGTCTGCAGCCTCTGGCCCGGCCCAGATCCGGCCCAGCCGGCCGCTGGCAGTGCCTCCCAGGAGGCTCGGGTCCGCGGTGCTCCACAGGGGGGCAGGGGCGGAGCTGGGGCAGGGGCAGGGTCTGCGCAGCGAGGGTGGTCTGGGTCACCCACAGGCCCTTGAGCAGCTGCCCTGAGACACGTGGAGGCACACAAGCCCTGCTCTGCAGGCAGGGAAACCGAGGCAGGGATCCCGGACAAGGGTCAGAATTGGGCAGGACAACCCAGAAAGGCAAGGGGCCTCCCCACCGTGTAGAGAAGTTCCCAGGCCACCCAGACAGGGACAGAGGCCAGTGGGGGACCAGGAGCAACTGGTCCCTGTGCTGTGGCGCCTGTGAACCGAGAGTCTCCAGCCCCGTCCCCAAGGCACCTCCGGCCCACGACAGGCCCACAGCGAGCACGCTCCACATCCCTGGGGCCCTCGGCTCACTTGTGGGGGCACAGGCTCCACCCTCACACTTCCTGGCCCTGCAGTGCCTACCTCGCCGAAGGGCTGGCCCCCAGACCCACTGAGGGCCAGGTCTCTGCCCTCGGCTGTCCCAGCTCTGCTCATCCTCAGGGCCCAGCCAACCGCCGAGGCACCTCCAGCCCCTGCCCAGCACGGCCACCCAGGCTCTGTCCCCACCAGGGCTGTCCTCGGCCACCTCAAGATAGGGGTCGTTCGCCAGGACCCAACCCTTCCTACGTTGAGAACACGGGATGTACCTCCCAATCCCAGAGATGGAAAGTGACCCACACCTGTCCCCATGGTGCCCTGCGCCCCTCCCCCGGCCTCCCCCCACACCCCCAGCCCTCACCCTGGTGCGGGGCTTCCCCCCAGAGCCCTCTGCTCTGCCACCTACGCTCAGGCTTCATGGCCACTGAGCAGGTGACCCCACCCCGCGGCCGTGCCAGCGCTCCAGCCCTGGCCCTCGGCTCCCCCCACGTCCTCTGCACACTCACGTGCTGCCCACAGCCTGGGGCCCGTCCTCGTGCTGCTGACGCCCATGTCCCCATCCCCCACCCTGGCCTTGCTCCTCGGAGCTACCTGCCTCTGGTACCCTCCTTCCGGGCACCTCGCGGGCTCAAGGCCAGCATCTTTGCTGTCCCCCTGCGCCTCGAGAGGCCCAGCCAGTGTGGCGCTGACCACCTCTCCACACGGCCTCCCCAGCCCCTAGCCTGCAGGGCTCACCTCCACGGAGGACCACGCGGCAGACCGCATCTCCATAAGACCCCTGCTGGCCACCTCGTTCGTGACAGAGGTCCCCCGACAGTCGTATCCGGATCAATCTACCCACCCTTCATCCATCCATCCATCCATCCACCCACCCACCCATCCACCCATCCATCCAGTCCATCCACCCATCACTGAACTGTCCAGCCAGCCATTCATCCGACCGCCCAGGACTCGCATTCCTAAAGGGCATTTGGGAGGCTCCCAGTCCCTGCCCGCAGGGATCTGGGCCCCCAGGAGGCCCCGGCAGACCAGCTCCTCGCTCACCTGGCGATCTCCGCGATCTCCGCCGTCTGCACGATGAAAGCGTAGGGGTCAGGCTCCTCCTCCTCGTCGTCCGTGTCGCGGGGCCGGGCCCGCATGCAGCTGCCGGCGCGTGGGGTCTGCGTGGCGGCCGAGGCGCGGGCGCGCGGGTGCCTGGGGGAGGCCTGGTGGGAGCCGTACTCCTCCTCCGAGGTGGACGTGCAGTCGGAGCCCTGCTGCCGGCGGCGCGTGCCTGCGGTGAGCGCGTTCATTCCGGAAGCAAGAACAGGACAGGCCACACTGCAGCTGGCAGCCCTGCGCCCAGAAGCCCTCCCGCTGGAGCCCCAGTAGCTGCTAAGCCCTGGGGACGGCAGGGCCACCTCCATCCAGCCCAGAGGCACACGCAGGGGCCGGCAGACCGGCGTTCCCACAGGCCCCGGCCGAGTCCATCAGATGGGAACCAGCGCCTCGGTGGCGGGACAGCGGCGCCCACACCCCCCAAAACGAGCGAACCTCTCCATGATGGCCAGTTGCAACCTTGGGCTGGGTCTACTGGGGCTGAGCGAGGCCCTTGGAACCTCTTCCCCGCACCTGCCTCATCTTTTCCCCTCTGAGTCCTCACCCAGCCCCCCACCCTGAGCCCCTTACGCCCTTGCAGTGGCTGCAAACACGAAAGATGGCAGAGGGGTGGGGCAGCGTCTCCCTGGCACCCGAGGACCCCAGCAGCCCTGCCATCAGCCCCAGGCTCCACCTCCCAGCACACCCCCACCGCCCAGGCTCCGCCCACCACGCCCTGCCCACTGCCCCAGCATGCTCCACCCATTGGACCAGGCCCCGCCCCCAGCACACTCCGCCCACCACCCATGCCCCGCCCCCAGCATGTCCTGCCTGCTGCCCCCACCACCCCAGGCTCTGCATGTGAGTTGGCATGGGGACAGGGGTGGGAAGGAAGAGGAGGTGTCCAGATGTGTGACAGGGCAGAAGCAAAGAGCTGGCCAAGCCACGCCCACATCACAAGACAGTCTACTCGGCGGACAGGCCAGCTCCCAGCTGGGTGAACCCAGCTGAGTGGACGTGGATGTCCAGCCGCCCTGGGCAGCAGCCGGGTGCTGAGCAGACACGCGGGGAGCCGCAGGCCCCCCGCCCAGCCGGCCGGGCCGGGCCCCCTCACCCATTCACGGCACTTACTGGGCGAGGAGTAGCGGGCGCTGCCTGGGCGGGCCCTGCTGAAGGGCTGGCGGGAAGCCGCGGCGGTGCCGGCCGTCTTCCTGGCGGCGGCGCGGGCCTCGGCCATGGTGGGCTTGCGGCTGGCGCAGCACGCCTCGAAGCTGCGGCCGGAGAAGCCGGAGCGGGAGGGGACCGCCTCGGAGTCGCCGGGCCCCGTGAAGGAGCCCGCCCGCTTCCGGGGCATGGCCAGAATGTCCAGGCGCGACAGCTTCTTGGCCTGCTCGGCGGCCGGCCGCCCCACCGGCTCGGGGTTGGCCAGGGGCGCCCGCTCGCCGTCAGCCACCTCTGTGTCCGAGGCGTCCCCCAGCCGGGCCCGCCTCAGCCGCGAGGCGCGCGTGGGCCGCGGGGTGGACAGGCTGTTGGAGCGCGTCAGCGCCTGCTGCACCTTCTGGGCGCTGGTTGAACCCCGGCTCTGCTCCTCCCGCGCTGCCGGGCTCGGCAGCGCGGCTGTGGGTTTCCGGCGAGACGCTGGCCGCCCCGCCCCGGGGGCCGCAGGGGCCTCGTGGTCAGAGACGACCATGCTTGAGCCAGGTGGGTGGACAAGGTCAGAGCTTCGGTCCTCGTGGGGCCAGTCCGGGGACCCCTGGAGGGCCTGGCCACGCGGCAGGGCCGGGCGCCGTGCTGGCTCCCCTCGGCCCGCATCCGGCAGGCCCGCAGGGCGGTGCAGCTTCTCCGATGGCCCCTCCACCCGGGCGCCGCCCACGGCCGCCGTCCCCACGTCCTGCGCTGCTGCGGGGGACGGGGGCTTCTCCCTCTGCGCCTGCGCCGTGACCCGGGGGCTCGTCGGGCTGAGCCCGTTCCTGCCACTGAGCAAGCTGACGGTGCTGGAGGTGTCCACGTCAGAGTCCCCCGACAGGGAGTCCTCGGGCGGCCCGGGGGCGGCGCCCGCCTCGCCCGCAGCCCCGGCTGCGGACTTGGAGAGGAGCCGGGCCTCCAGCGCCGCCAGGGCGGTCTCCGTCTCCTTCAGGATCAGGTGGGTGTCCTGGGCGTGCAGGTCCGTGCGGGAGGCCCGGGCTGCAGCCAGGTCCTGCAGGAGGGGGTGGCTGGAGACGTGCGGGAGCTGGCCAGGCGCGGGCATGCCGCCGGCCGGCTCCTTGGTGAAGCTCTCTTGCCGGGCGAAGACCAGGGCCTCCTTGGCCTGGGCGGGAGCCGGGCTCCCGGGCTCTGGGGACCGCTTAGTCTGCAGCTGGATGACCATCCTGCCGTTGGTGCTGACGTAGACACCGTCCCTCGCCGAGGGACTGGGCTGGGCCGCCAGCCCTGAGCCCCCCATCTCCCCTGGAGCCGAGGCCGTTCTCCGGGGAAAGGCAGCCTCCCCGTTCTGGTCCCCAATGAAGAAAGAAGTGGGGGCTGGCTCCCCGGGGGCCCTTGGTGAGCGCCGGCCCCGCGTCCACGCTGCTCCCTCCTGGGGGCTCCTGCGTCTCTCCTCCTGCAGGCTGCCACCCGGCTCTGCACCCCGTCCCCCGTCTGACCCACTGGCGTCACTGAGGCTGTCGGGTTCCAAGTCCTCCTGGCCCAAGAGGCAGCTGGCCTGCTCACTGCTGGGCTCGGGCGGCCCAGGCCCACTCCTCGGGGCGGCCTCGGGACCCGCAGGGCCGTCCACCCTGTCGCTGGGCAGCGGTGGGAGTAGTCGCCGCTGGCGCACGGGCAGGGGCCCCTCGAGATCCCCGGCTCTGCGCCCTGGACCGTCCTCTGCAAAGGTGGGGGCGGGATGGTTAGGGTGGCCACTGGCCTGCAGGCTGCCCGACTCGGCTCCTCGCGTGGCTGCCACGAGCCCACACTGCCATCCCAGCCTGGTGGCCTCAGGCCACCCAGGCCAAGCCCCTCTCCCCACTGCAGCCACTTACCTGCTGGGTCAGGGTCCGAGTAGCTGTCAGCCAGGCTGGCCCAGCGGGACACCCACTTCTGACCCCCAGGGGAGCCCGGCGCAGGGAGGCCCTGCATAGAGAAGGCAAGGCGTGTCTGCGTCTGTGGCAGGCGCTCCACAGGGACAGGCCAGGGGCAGGGGGCAGGGGAGAGGGACGGCAAAGGCGGTCTTCCCAGCACTGGGCCCCACATGTTCCCGCTGCAGAAACGGCCAGAAGGACCCCCCCTCTCACCCCAACATACTGCCTGTAACTGAGCCCGGTTCAGTGCCCCTGAGGCCGGCAGCTGTGGCTTGGTCTGGCTCTGGGCAGCACACGCCCAGGCGCCCAGAGTGGCCTGGGGACTTGGGGCCTGCTCAAGCCCCCCACACCAGGGCCCCAGCCACCCGCCAGGTGGGCAACTCCGCACAAAACCTCCAGCCCAGCTGCAGGCAGAGCCCGAGTCCCCGAGTGCACGCATCCAGGCTAGGACGGCCAGGCCCAGCGGGCGCCATCCTCTCCCTGCCCAGCCCCGCCCCAGGGCATCATGGGGGCTTGGCCTGCTACCTGCAGCTCCCCCTGGGGTGCCACACCCGCTGGCCGGGAGGCAAACTCCTGCAGCAGGGCCATCCGCTGGGTCATGCCATCGCCAGATTCGTCTCTGTCCCCTCTGATGACTGGGCGGAAAATGGCTGAGGACACCCTGGAGAGCTCAGGGGACTCGAGCACTCCGAACACCTGCGGTGCAGACAGCCAGGCCGCAGGTCAGAGCGCCCAGCCCCAGCCTCTGCTCAGACATAGGCCCCGCCCGCGCTCGGACGCCAGGGGCGTAGGGGACCTGGCTGCTCGGACCGGCCAGCGGAGGCGGCACACAGCCTGGCTCGCGGTGGGCGGGGCCTAAGGAGGCAGCCCCGGCCGGAGGCGGGCCCCCCGCCCCCGCACCTGGTCGATCATCCTGCGGGCCTCCTCCACCTCCTGGTCCTGCGTCTCCGTCTCGATGGTGTAGGTCCCCGCGTCGCTGAGGCTGTCGTCCTCCTCCTGCGTGCGCGCCTTGGTCGGCTGGGGCTCAGCGGGGGGTGGCGGCGGGTTCGCGGGGGCCACGGGGCTGGCGCCGCGGGGCGTCAGGGGGGCGGGCAGGGCCGGGGGCCCCTTCTCAGGGCCCGGCCGGGCGGCCGGGGAGCCCTCCCGCAGGCACTGGGCCAGGAAGTCCTGCGCCAGGCGGGAGCGGCGGCCCACGCTGCCGAAGGGGCGGGGCGCGCGGGCGGGGAGCGGGGGGCCGCCCAGCCGCTCCTCCGTCTTCTCGCGCTTGAGCGAGCTGGCCCGCTGCGGTCCCGCGCTGCTGCCCGCCCCCCGGGCCGGGGTCGGGGCCGCGGCAGCGGGGCGGTCCCTGTCGGCCGGGCCCTGGCCCCGGCGCCTGTCGGCCTTGGGGTCGCCGGGCGGGGCGTGGGTGAAGGACTGCGAACGCTTCTTGCGGGGCGTGTCTTCGTCGAAGAACTCGATGACGAAGGCCTGCTGGTTGTGCAGCAGCTCCTGGGGGTCCCGCTTGATCTGCCTCTGCAGCCGCACCTGCTCCCCGCCGTCCGCGGGGGCCCCGGCCGCCGCGGCCGCCTTGGCCAGGGGGTCCTCGGAGTCGCTCTGCGTGCCGTCCTCGTGCTTGTGGCCTAGGGGCAGGGCGACCCCGACCCATCAGGCCACTGGGAAGGAAACAGCCCCAGGGGCGTCGGCACAGCGCCCGGACCCCCAACGGACGTCACCAGGACGAGCGCCAGGAACGTGCTGGTCACCGCGACTGGCTGGAGGGGCCTGGGGCAGTCTACTTTAGGCCTGGGGCGGAGCGAAGGGCGGAGGCCCTGGCGGGGGCGGACGGAGCAGACGCGGCCGCGGGCACTCACCCTTCAGGGTGCGCGCGTGGACCTGCAGGTCGCTCTTGGTGCTGTGGCGGTCGTCCCCGGGGCCGGCCTGGCGCAGCAGGCCGGGCTCGTTCTGCACCAGCCAGTCGGCCACCTTGGTCTCCGCGGAGACCACGTCGATGGGCTCCCTGGGCGGCCGCCGCTGGCGCAGGGAGAACTTGGTGACGTGGTCCTTGATCTTCACCTTGCCCGGGCTGCAGTCGTCGAACTCGATGGTGAAGGAGGCGTGGCTCTGCATGACGGGCGGCGCCCCGCCCCCGCCCGGCCCCGCCTCCTTGGTGGGCGTCTCGGGGGCCGGCGGCTCCGGGGGCCGAGGCGCTGGGGACTCCTTCGTGGGGATCTCAAAGTAGCTGGGCTCCCGCCGGAAGGAGTAGCCCTGAGGCTCCCCGGGGTTCCGGAAGCCGGCCGTCGTCCCAGCAAGGTCCCCGTCCTGCTGTGCCAGATCCTTGGTCCGCTCTGGGGGGGACACGTCCTCAGGCAGGGTGGAGGGGTGCCAGTCTCCCCCAGCGAAGGCAGCTCCAGGCCAGGCCACTCTCCCAAGGCCTGGGGGTCCCAGGGGCCCAGCCTTGGGACCTACCTGGGTGCGGCCCCTCCTGGGGCCGGTCCTCGGGCATGGTGCCACCGTCGTCCTCACCCCACCAGGAGGGCTGCCCGTACAGGGGCGTGCGGTAGGCTGTCGCCTCTGCAGAGGGACAGTTCCACCCTGGGTCGCCATGGCCCCCACATACCGGAGGGGAGTCCTGGGGCTGGGGAGGATGGGGTCTGGAGGGGGCCCTGGCACCACTTCCTAGCCAAGACCTGCACCCACCCCGTGGCCAGAACTGACCGTCATGAGCCCTATTTCCACCGTGACGGCAGTGACACTGCTGAATCCATGGCCACTGGCCCCCGTCACCCCTGGGGTCTCCCCGTTGGGCAGCTCCTCCAGAGGCTTATCCCTAGAGCAGCACCGTCCTCAGCACCACACTCTGGGGTGGGCGCCCCCATTAGCTCTGTCCCAGGGCCCGTCTGATGAAGGGTCAAGAGGCCAGCGAGGAGCCCACATCCAGGGCTAGCCTCTCTCCAAGGCTCCGTGAAGGGTCCGGGCTGAGTGCCACCAGTGTGATTGGGCTACACAGGGTGCACGGGTGCAGTGTGCAGGGCGGGTGTGTCTGCAGGGTGCAGTGTGCAGGGTGGGTGTGTCTGCAGGGTGCAGTGTGCAGGGCGGGTGTGTCTGCAGAGCACACACTGCACAGGTGGGGGTGTCTGCAGGGCACAGGTGCTGGTGTGCACGGTGGGGGTGTCTGCAGGGTGCAGTGTGCAGGGCGGGTGTGTCTGCAGGGCACACACTGCACAGGTGGGGGTGTCTGCAGGGCACAGGTGCTGGTGTGCAGGGTGGGGGTGTCTGCAGGGTGCCGGTGTGCAGGGCGGGGGTGTCTGCAGGGCACACTGCATGGGTGTGTGTGTGTGCAGGGCACGCACTGCATGGGTAGGTGTGTCTGCAAGGTTCAGAGTACAGGGTGGGTGTCTGCAGGGCATACTGCACAGGTGGGTGTGTCCACAGGGCACAGGTGCTGGTGTGCAAGGTGGGTGTGTCTGCAGTGTGCAGGGCGGGTGTGTGCACAGGCATCTGAATGCACACATGAGCAGGTTGTGCTGTGGCTGTTGGGGTGGTGTGAGCCTGGGGGGCTGCAAGGTGGAAGGGGCTGTGTGGGGGCAAATGGACAGCCCCAATCGAGGCGAATCGAGGGGTCCTGTGGGGAGACGGGTGGGCCAGGTCCCCACCACGCTGCCATCGTACCTGCCGGTCTCCGGTCCCCCCGCTCCAGCCGGGGGTTCGAGGACTCGCAGTAAGGTGCGTGCTCGGGCAGCATCTCGCCCCTCTTGGGCGCTGGGCCCGTGACGCCCACCTGCAGCTGGCTGGTGTACTTCTCGTGCTGTGGGCAGCAGGCAGGTGAGGGCCGGGCAGACGCCAGTGGGGACACCCCCACCCAGGGCGGGCAGCCCCCGGTGCACACAGCTTGGTCCACTGAGGGTTATCAGGACCACAGAGCTGCCAGGAGGGTGTGGGGTCTCTGGAGCCAGGAGGGGGGAGTGGGCAGCACTTATCAGAGGGGAGGCTGCCACCCCAGGCCCCACCAGGGGGAGGAGCAGCACAGGCCCCAGGACACATGGTCAGCCACACAGGGGCTGTGGGGCTGGGAGCCTGCCACAGATGGTGCATTCACATGTGGACGTGCACGCACGTGTGTGTGTGTGTGTGTGTGTGTGTGTGTGTGCGTGAGTGTGTGCATGCAGGGCCCCACCTAGCTGAGCTACGCAGCGGTCATCAGAGCTGGGCTCACACTGCCCCTGCCCCTCACTGGCCCGGTGACTGCACCGGCCACACATGTCCCTTTGCAGCCCGAAGCCAGAACCGGTCCCCTCAGCCCAGGGCTCCTGGGTACAGCTCTGGACAGGGTCCCCCAAGTCCATGCTCTGTGATGCCCCATCAGGACCCCCGTCAGGACCCTCAAACACCACTTCCAGCTTCAAACACCCCCTCCAGCCTGCTTCCGGCCACCTCCACCCATGGGGGCCTGATCGGGACCTACCCAAGAAGCCAGTGACTCTATCAGGGGCCCCACCGCCTCCCCCAGCTCTAGCCACGCCCACTACGGTGGCTGCACGGGCCTAGCGACAGTGCCTGTCCCCCACCTTGCCAGACTGCGTGATCCGGCAGGGCAGGGCAGGCCAGGCCGGGCTGACTGGGCACTACAGCCAGGCCAGGGGGTGTTGGCCGGGAAGGAACGGGCAGTGGGGAGTGGGGGGCTGTGGGAACATGGGGCCCTGACGCCGAGCGCGAGCACGGACCCTGAGCGCCTCCTCGGGGACGCGGTGCTGCACACGCTCCAGCACGTACATGTTGGGATGTGGCGGCGAGTCAAGGAGAAGAGCGGGCAGCAGGGGTGGACAGCAGCCTCGGCCCGGAGAGACAGGACCGCACCCAGGAGGGGCAGGGGCGGGTCAAGGAGGACTCGTGGGGGGCTGTGCCGCCCCCGTGTGGACACCTGCAGCACCCCACCCCCAGCCCGTGCACCAGGCACGTGCTGACAGTTCAGGGCCAGCCACTGGGGGAGGGAGGGGGGAAGGCAGAGGCCACTCCAGGTCACAGCACGCACATGCCCGAAGGCTGAGTGTGCACCCTCCTCCCCCACTCAGCCCATGGTGCCGGCGCCCGGCCCGGCCCCCGGCCCGGCCCCCCGTCCCCGACGGCGTGGGGGGGGCCTCAGCCAGTGGCCGGGTCCAGACCCCCCCCAGTACGCCAACGCGGGTGCAGGCCGAGGTGGGCAGAGGACAGGACGTGCTCCCGGCATGCAAGTGGCACTGTCCGTGTCCTGGGCCCAGAACAGCACGCCCGCCTCCCCCGTATCTCAGGGTGCACTGCGTCCAGGGCAGAGCTCGAGCCGGTGGGGGGCTGAGGGGGGCCAGGGCGCGGGCGGCAGGGGACGGAGCTCGGGCCGGAGCTGGACCCTGGGTTCATCCTCCCACCCTCCGCCCCGGCTGTGACCGCCGAGGCGCCCGCCCGCTCCCGGGGTAACGGGGCGCCCGTGGCCCCGCAGGCCGAGGCGCGGGCGCGCAGAAGGATATCGTAGCCGAAGCGCAGCACGTCGTTGAGCCGCAGCGTGACGTACTTCTGGTCGGGGACGCGCACCTCGTTCACGAACGTCTGCGGGCGGGACGGTGCGGCCTGAGCGGGACGCCCGCGGGGACGGCCGCGGGCTCTGCAGCCCAGGTCCCGGCCCGGGCCGGGCCGGTGTCACACCCACGGACCCCGGTTGGGAGCGCCCTGGGGGGCACCGATGGGCGGCACGGTGCGACCCCAGCTCGGCAGGGACGGCACGGCCCTCCTTGGCTCCAGCAAAAGGGGGTGGGGGCAGGTGGCTCTGCTTTCTTATTGAAACGTGGAGCGTCCCCAGGCGGGCTCCTGTCCACCAGACAGGAACGAGACGCCCAGACGGACACCGCCGGGACAGACAAACAGGGCACAGACGGCCGGCCGGCCCCGGAGAGGGCACCCTGCCCGCCTTCCTGCCCGGTCTCCTCTCGCCTGACCCCTCCCTGCGCCCCAGTCAGGGCCTTCCCCAGTCACCTCCCCGCCACCCCGCCACCGCCCAGCATACAAAGGAGGCCACATGCCCCAGCACGCCCGCAGGAGCCCCAGTTCCCAGCCCGCCCCCGGGCTCCCACCAGGCAGCAGCCCCACCCCGTGAGGCACAGGCGGCCCGGCACTCACCCCATTCAGGCTGCCCAGGTCCTTCACCCAGTGCTCGTCCCTGTCCTGGTCGTAATTGATGACGGCGTGCTGCTTGTCAACGCTGCGGGACTGGGGGACACAGAGGATTCAGGTGGCCCCCCAGAGCTAGGCAAGGTTCAGAAGGCAGAGGCAGCCCCTGCAGGAGGCCCCGCCCACCCACCGCAGCTCCCACATCAGCCCGTGGACCTCGGAGTGCGTGCGTAGACGCGGGAAAGCCTGCCAGGACCGACCCACGGCGGGCTGCGGATTTGCCAACATGCCCCGTCCGGCTCCGCCCTCCACGCTGGCTCCTCCCACCCCACCGGCTCCGCCCGCTTCATCCAGCTCCTCCCACCCCACTGGGCCATCCTGGGCCCCCACCTTTGTGGCGGGCCCTCCAGAGAATTCTCCCATCCCGGGGGCTGCTACTGGGTCATCCCTGGGGACGGGACGCTCACTCCCTGGGCCAGGTGGGGGCAGGGCAGCCCAGAGGGCAGTGTGAAGGGCAGGGGGCGCAGGGAGAGAGCCCCCCAATTCCTGGCCGGCATGCCAGCCCCACGGGGGCTCACACGACCTCTCCCAGCGATGGGCACAGGCACGCACGCCTGGACGACCTGCTCCACGCCGCCCTGCCACACTGACATGCATATACACACATGCCAACCCCGAGCCAGCCCTCCCCGAGGACGGTGGCCCAGCTCCCTCCCAGGGTCAAGCTGGGGGCCACAGCCATGCCCCTGCACCCCTCCACCACCACGGCTGGGGGACAGGCAGGCACGGGTCCGGGCGCTCAGCCTCCTTGCCCAGGCACGGCCAGCTCGGCTGCCTCACTGGCCGAGGGGTCTCCACACAGAGCTGCCCGCCCCACGCCCACACCACTGCTGCAGGCCCTGCACGTGTCTGGGTGGCGACCATGTCCCACCCCCTGAGGAGCCACGGGCCTGAGGCCCAGCCCCAGGACAGGCTGGCAGAACCGGCCAGCCCAGGCTGCTGTCTGGCCCTGGCCCTGGTGATAGCACGTGACCCCACAAGACACCCCCACTGCCTCCTGAGCACAGATGGGGGCCATACTGTTGCTACCCGCCCCCTGGGACAGGAAGCCCCCCTACCTCACGAGCAGAGGGTGGCCCAGGACCCCAGCCCCGCATCACACCACCAGCAGCTTCTCAGTCCTCACAGGTGCTTGCCAGGTGCCACTCCGCGGCAGGTGGCTACCCTCCACCTGCCCAGCGCCTCAGGCACTGCCCTGCGGTGCCCGGTTTCCAGCGGAGGCCCCTGATGGTGGGGTGTGGCAGGGCTGGACATGGTCTCTGGCCCCCAAGGTCGCTCAACTTGGGAAGGGCACCAGGGCAGGCCCTGGCGAGGGAGCGCAGCTGGTGGGCTC
>PVKZ01007837.1:0-19884 GCA_004027375.1 Macroglossus sobrinus | reverse complement strand
AGAGACACCTGGCTAGCTCTCACGCAGGCCCCGCCTCCCCCTTTCCCAGCCCCTCTCCACTCTAGCTCCAGCCACCATCTGCCTCTAACTGGGAGAAGCCGCAAGCCAAAACTGCCCTGCGAAGCCCTTGCTGGATTCTTGACCCACAGAAACTGTGAAAGGTACTAAACCGATTGCAATTGTTTTTAGCCACAGTTCTGGGGAGGTTTGTTATGAAGCATAGGTGACAGGCGCAGCCACGGTCCCCTCCACTGCCTAGGCTGGACATTCTCTGCGCCTCCAGGCCTCCTCTCTACCCTTCTCCTCTTTGTCAGGGTCCCAGACTGACACCCCCACCCCATTTCCTGTGTGAACTGCATCATCAGGCTCCCATGGCCTCTGGCTTCCCCTTGGGATCAGCCAATAGGGGGCGCTGCAGGGAAAGCAAGAGGAAGAAGGAGATGGAGGTGGGGGAAATTGTTCCCTGACTCCCTTCTGCCAGGTCACCATGCTCAGCCGAGCCTCTCTACCGAGTTTCTCTACCAGGCACCAGCTCCTGTCGGGCTACCCTCGCTGGACAGCTTGCTTTCTAGGTCCCAGTCACTGCCCCCGGCCCCTAACTCCTCCAGGCCTAGCGGAGGTGATGCCCTCCTCTTCCCCTGCCCCTGTGCTTCTCTGTCCCTTTACCATCCCCCTAACACTGGCCACGCCGTTATAAGCAGCCCTTTGTTAAACTCCCCTCTGAACCTGCCTGACTGTGTCCCCCAACCCCTCGTTTCCCAGCCGGGGCTGGACGCGAATGGCTGATGCCAGCTCAGATGACAGCTCTGCTTACTCACATGCCCCGCCCCACCGTCCCCACTGTTCCACGCTGTCCACGTGGAGGCAGCCTGGTCATGGCGACACATTCATTTATTCGGCAAAGATTTCTTTACCAACAGCCAGGTGTCTGGCCTTGTTTGAAGTCAGGGATACAGCACTAACCAGGGCTGACTGCGTGCCAGTGTGGGGGAGAGGGGCAGGGGACACGGACAGTAAACATGCAAGTAAATGTGTGAGATGATTTTGGATAGTGATGAGTTTAAGAAGATAAGGCAGAGCCATGTGACACACTTTGGGGCACACAACAGCCTTTCACGAACACGTGCAGATTGGTTTGTTGAAAGAGCAAAGCAAGGTATAAAGCTCATTGTCATTTACATCGGTGAATTTCCTGAAAGGTTTTCATAGGTTGAACCTACACTGGTGTAACAAGGCCCAGGGTTGAGATCCAATGAGGGTGACACCAAAATGGCGGATGCCATCTTTCACACGTCCCTGAGATCCACATCTACCCCCTCCTGCATCCCCTGCACAGCCCTCTCCGACGTGGGGTTCTGCTCGCCTCGGGAAGATGATAGAGACAGCCAGAGAAGGGCTCTGGGGAAGTGGCCCAGAGCCTGTTCGCAGAGAGCAGAGGCGCCAGGCGAGGCCGCTGAGGCCACGTCTCCCTCTCTCCTCAGAAGCAGAGGGGCCATTCCCATGACATGCGCCCTGGCCCACACCCCAGCTGG
Organism: Macroglossus sobrinus; assembly: GCA_004027375.1. Taxonomy (NCBI): domain Eukaryota; kingdom Metazoa; phylum Chordata; class Mammalia; order Chiroptera; family Pteropodidae; genus Macroglossus; species Macroglossus sobrinus. Next base: position 18,352 of record PVKZ01007837.1, on the reverse strand, counting down.
GCACGCACAATACGGCCCCTTGTTTGGAACCCAGAGAGGCTAAGGGCCTTCCTCACCCTGAGATGGACTGGAATGAGCAGAAAGGTCTGGGCCATTTCCCCGTGCATTGAGGAGCTGTTCCCAGCATCTCTGGCTATGGTTTCTCCACTTACTGACGGCCGTTGCGGTCCTATCAGAAGTGCTCCAGTGCTTTTTCCCACTTGGAATTCTCACCTGCTCCTCTCTGGTGGTTCAAATATGAGAATACTACGGTCGGGAAAGATGCCAGCCTTGTCGCCACTCCCACTTCACAGATGAGGAAGACAAACCCCGGAGAGGAGGTTGAGTTGCCCAGGCTCAGGAGTTGCAGTGAGAACCCAGTGGCACGCAGGACTCTGTGGTCATCACCCGCCTTTTTCCATGGGCATTGCCCTCATTTTGTGATGTCAGCCCACCTCCAGGTGCCCATCCTGACACTGAGGCTCCTTCCCTCTCTCCCTGTTCTCATCTCTGAGAGCACGGGCTGTGCTCTGCTCAGCGTGGCAACGGAGCGTGTCCATCTTGTTCTACAGTTGCACGTGGACGTGAATTCGGCCTCCCCTTTGAGAGTAGGGCCTCATTTTTTCTTCTCACGTCTCTATCAAAATTTCTAGCAGCTTCCCAGTTATACACCAATTCTTCGGTGAATGCTTCCGGCTTGGTTGATTCATTGGTTGGCAGCATCTTAGATTTCCTCCTTCTACCTAGAAGTAAACCAAAGAGCTGAAGCAGACAGAAAATCTTGGATATTCCAGACCCTGTCCAATTCATCTCTGAATTCCCAGCATTTTGAGAAAGGGACTGAATAGGTGGGTGTCACAATGTCCTTCATGGTCAGAGGGGTTGCTCCAGGGGTCCTAGCTCCTGAAAAAGAAATGCGTTTTTGGGGAGCCCTCGGAGGTTTGCTCCACGGGTAGATTTAGGTAGAGCCCAAGGCCTGGGAGAACCCAGTGTCCATGGTTACAGGACACATGCCAGCCATATTGGACTCGCCTCTTTTTGCTTGCAGCACTGACGCTAAACACAGGCTCTCTGTCCTGGCTGCTGCCACTGGCCAGAACAGAAAGGTGAAGGGACAAGAGGCCAGGATTCTAGGCCTCAATTAGCTTGCTGAGTCTCCCCTGTTTCCACAGGGCCTTTTTCCTGTGATTTTCAGGGTTTTTTTTTCTCTCTCTCTCTCTTTTTTTAGCTTCTTCCTTTGGCTTCTTTCTGGTTTGTTTACCAATGGTCAGCCCAGTGATATCAGTCCAGCTTGTCCCCAAAGAGCCCCCTCCTTGATTTTGGCTCCTTTGGGTGACCTGTTGCCAGCTGGCCACTGCCTGGGGGTGGGAAGACAAAGGCCCCCTCTTTGGATCAGGCCGTGACCTGCGCTCACTGGAGCTTTTACGCATCTCTGCCATTCCTGCCTTTATCAGATTAGCTTCAATTAGACAAATGAAAATCACATGGAGCAGAGCGGGAGGAAGCCCTGTGCTTTCAGGAGCATCTTTCAACCAAAGGATGGGGGCAGGGCGGCCACCGGGGAAGGAGAGGGACAGTTGGCGGAGGTCTCCACATGTGTTTGTGTGAGTACACAAGCGCCTTCCACAAGGCAGCTACCCAGAAAAGCACCAAGCTCCATCATTAACTTGGAAAGAATCTTGGAATGTTCTATCAAGAAAGGCTGGAGCATTTTGTGAGTCACGGGGCCAGACCCCTTTGGGAATCTGCCGAAGGTTCTAGAGCATTTCTGTCCAATAGAAATATAATGTGAGCCACAGATGTGAGCCACATATATAATTAAAAATTTTTAAATAGCCACATTAAAAAATTTAAAAGAAACTAATTTATTTTAATAATAATTTAAATGTTCACATTTTACTTAGCCAAATATATCCAGAAAATTATGATTTCAACACATAATCAAAACAATTATTAATGAGATAGTTTACATTCTGTTTTCACACTAAGTCTTCAACATCTGCTGTGTATTTTACACTTACAGAACATCTAATTTGGACTCGCCGCATTTCAAGTGCTCAGTAGCCACATGCGGCTGGCTGCTGGCTGCCATATTTAGGGTGACCAGCTGTTCTGATTTGCTCTGTCGGGACTTCCCTGGTTTTGGTACTGACAGTCTTGTGACCTAGGAAACTCCTCGGTCCTGGACAAACCTGGCTGGCTGGCCACCCTTGGTTGGAGAGCAGAGCTCCAGGCCTTGTCTTCAGAACCATGCACAGACAACAGTTGTCCTACAATTTGACGAGGGTTTTGTACCCTCTCCCGATTCTTAGTTGGGGAACCCCTGGTCCCGTTTTACTGATAAAGAAAGAGTGACCCAGAAAGAGAAAGGGACTTGCTCAAAGCCACATGGTAACTTTGCAATTAAAACCACAACTAGGACCCAGGCATCCTGATTTCAGGATGCTTGGTGCCAGCCCACAGGAGGCACAGGGCGGGAGACTGGCCCATATCTGTGGGTTCCTGAGTGTGGACCGACCGTGGTGAGGCTGGCGCTCCGGCTCTGTGGTACTCCAGGGGAAGCAGTTGCTCTGTTGGTCACATAGCAGGCCCACAAGCTGTCTGTCCCATGCGGGGCACACACATTACTCACGGCATGTGAGATGGTTTAGCGTTTAGTGATTTTGATTTCCATAGTGACTAACTTTTGTTCTTTCCAGAATTTTCTTTCTAACCTTCTGACTGTTTAAGGAGGAAGTCTTGATATGGGGTTAGGCTGTCTGACACCAACACTTACCAGTCTCTCTTTAAACAGAGGGAGGCCCAACCCCAGGCTGGGAGAAAGCATCCATATGTGTTAAGAATTTTTTTTTTTTTTTTTTACTTTTTGTTTTTAAATAATTATAGATTCACAGGAATTTGCAAAGACAATTGAAAAGGTCTTGTGTACCCATCACCTGGCCTCCCCCAATGATTGCATCTTACGTAAGTGAAGCACAATATGAAAACCAGGACACCGACTTTGGTACAATGTGTGTGAATCATTTTATGTAGTTTTATCAAGTGTAGAGTCTCATAACTACCACTGCAATCCAGATCTATCTAGGTTTTAACAACACTCTTTTCCTTTTGTTAACTTTTACTGCTATATTTTCTTCATGCAACTGATACTGATTTTCCAATTACAGTAGTGATATAATATTTCCCTTTTAAATACATTTTCTTAAGTAAAAAATAAAAAAGACAAATGTATTTGAGGAACTTACTACGTAAACAATGATGTAGCTAGTACTCAAATATGACAAAGCTTGCAAAAGTATCATGCAAATAACAGCAATATGGAGTATTTGCTATGCCCCAGGCACCATTTTAAATGCTTCATATTTTTCATTTTATTTAATCCTACCAACAAGCCTTTGGGGTAAGTTCTACTATTATCCTAATTTACAGACAGGAAAAGTAAGACATGTTTTAAAAGTTTATAAGCATTGATCTAGACTTTTACACACACACACACACACACACACACACACACACATCCATAGGTTACAAACATGTAGACATACTGCACATACCATTTTTCAACCTGTTAAAACCCAAATCTGGTTCAACAAAATCCAAAGGAGAACCCAAGAAGCAATACTGCTATGTAGGAGGCCTGAAGATTATGGCAAAGTCTGGACATGCAGATGAGGCCTTACAGACCCCGGTTGCTTGCCCTCCCAAGCTCTGCTTCGACAGAGGGAGGTGCTGCCATGCTCTGTCTGTCCACCCTTAGGGAGAACAGGCAGCTGAAAAGGGGAGATGAAAGCCTTTGGCCTGGAACCCTGGATCCAAGGTCTCCCCAGGATCTTCTCAACTCTCAGCAGCCCGGGATGCTAATTGGTACGAGGTCATCTTGGTTAATCATCTACACCCTGATTGAACCATAAAGTATTACCACTGGCAGGGACTGCAGACACGTCTCCTATTTGGCAGAGAGGAAAGAGGAGGGAGGTTCAAGGTCACTATAGGTGAGGGCAGACAGACAACACACCAATGTGGAAGCAAAGAGCAGCCCCACCTGTCTAAGATCCAGGCCAGAATCTGGCAAATGTTTGTTGAATAAGTGAATGAATAACCAAGTATCTGACCCACCTTGCTCTTCCCTGCCTTTATGCACTGCCTATTCCTAAAGCAGTGGAAACGAAATGTTAGCCACTTCAAGCGCTTGTAATAAACGCATGTTCCTTGGGCCATTTTCAGAGATCCTAAATCTGGAGGTTTGGAGAGAGGCCTGGATATTTAAATTTGAGACTACGCTTCCCCTCTTCCCAGCCCACCCAAGCACCTGGATGCAAAGGCGATGCCAATGCCAGAGTTCAGAGAGGGGTTTTGCCCCATTGTTTTCCTCTGTAGCTCCCTTTCCTGCCCTGGCTGCATAGCGCCCCCTGGCTGAGAGTCCTGGCATTGTTCAGAAATCTGTGGGCTCTGCCCTTCTTTGGGGACTTTTAACCCAGCCAGCTGGGTGGGAGAAAGAGGTGACTGTCTCCCTTCAGCCCCTCACCCCCAGAGCCCACCGGGCTTAGCCTGGGAGAGTTGATGAATGTCCATTACCACAGCAGACCCCATAAAAAGGATTATGGGGTGTTGCTGAATTTACAAGCCTGTTCTTGTAAAGCTGCCAGACTCGGGGTAGCCACAGCCCCTGTGGAAGAAGGACGAAAAGGAATTTCCCTCGTGCCCAGTGCCACACACCCAGTCACTTTCGTGGGAACCATCGTGGCCTGATTGCAAGAGAACGAGATGGTGAATCAGAAAACCCTATCAAGTGGACAGACTATGTTTCAGAGCTGAGCCACGGGACCTCACTGGGCCTCTGCCTTTCCATCTGTGACGTGGGCCTTTCACTCACCTTCCAAGGGTGATCACGAGCATGAGTCACGCTAAGCCGTGAACATTGCGTAACTGTCAGAGGGCTCACATCAGAGAGTGTGACTCAGTGGTGAGGGCGTCTCTGGCAAAGCTGGGGAAGAGAGATGTGCTTACACGCTCTCTTCCCATTACTGCTCTGGCCCCTGTAGGTGACAGATGTGGCCTCACGGGCAGCAGGCAGGGTGGCAGCAGGAGACCAGAGAGATCCACCGGCAGCTCCCAGAGATCCTCAGGCCCCCTTGGCACCTGGCCAGGCTGGTTTCCTGGCTGCCCTCACCCGTTTGCAGGCCTGGTTTGTGTCTGGAGGGAGGCCCCAGGCTGGCGGGGGCTGCTGACCCGACTCCCTGGCCAGGGCCGTGGTCCCAGGAGCCCCCTTGCCTAATGCTTGATCGTCAGTGCGCTTTTCCCTGTTGGCTTCCAAACCTGGATTGTCTGTGTCAAGCCCTTTCAAAGTGATCAAACACAGAGCCCAGAGCCAGTGGAGAGCTTGGAAAGTGTGAGGTGACTGGGCGTTTCACATGAGCACTTACTTCGTCAATAACCGGGCTGCCCAGGAGAAGCGGGGGAGGGCGGCCCCTGCTCCTCATAGAGCTTCATTAACGTTTCCCACAAATGCACCCAGATGGGGCTTTGGATCGTGCTGGCAGAAGACCAGAGAAGCTGTCTGCCAGTGGTGCCAGCGACGGGGCGGCGACAGGGGCCCACGCCTCGGGGCAGCAGTGCAGCCAGGGTCATGGTGTTCGTGGCCTAAGTCACCTGGACCCTGAAACTAATGACAACAGTAAACAGCAACGAGCAGTCAGTCATCAGGTCAGCTCCGTACTGGGTGAGCGCTTTGCTCTAACTCTCATCACCGCCCTGTACAGCTGGGTATCATTGCTCCATCCTTTCTACAGATGAGGAAACTGAGGATCAGACAGGTGAACTGACCTGCCTAAGGGTATACATAACGGTGCTGTGTGGGAGCCAGGGCAAAAACTTAGCACCTAAGTCCCTTAGGAAAAAGACCTCACTTCCCCAGCGGAAAGCATGTCCGGAGTGGGGGCAAGGCAGAGAGAGAAAGGCTTAAATGCCTTCCTTGATTTTTTTGCCCACAGGCCCATTTCTGTTCCTCTGCCAGTCCCCAAAGCTTCTCCCCTCCCCCACCTCCACCCAGGATTTCCATGGCACAACCTACACAAGGTCAATTGTAGCAAACTTAAAAAAAAAAAAAAAAACAGACTGTCTTTTGGAAATATAAACTAAAATAATTGCTTTCAATAACAGGCTTTGGTTTGTAACATATTTTGGGGTGCCTTAGGCAAGGGACTTCACCACTCTGAATGCATCAGACTATCCCTTTGCAAAGTGGGGGTAAGTGGCTCCTACCACTTAGGGTCACATTGTGGTCACCCAGTGCCTGGCACTTAGTCAGTGCTCAATAGGAGTGAAACGTTAGTGTTGGTGCAGAGTGGACAGATTGGGGTACCGGGGCACATAGAGAGGTTTCCCACGGTGATACAGCTGTGGAATCTTGCTTCTCTGGGAACTACCCACAGCTATGTGACCAGGATAGTGGGGACTCTGGTTATATATCCTGCTGTTGGAGGGGAGTTTGCAGGAGGAGCAGACCCCACAAAGAAGCTGGGGTCAGGCAGGGCCCCATCCTAGCAGGAGCCGGGGAGAGGAGCAGGGTGCCCAGGGGTATCAGGGCTGGAGCTCAGGTCATGGCAACTGTGGCATCTTCTCCCTTCCCTCAGCCCTCAGCGGTGCTCAGACCTCACTCAGGGGCAGCTCAGAGACAACCCTGCTTGTATTCAGGTCCCACAAGCTGATGGGGCCGAAGCCCCCAAAGGACTGAGTGCTGACCAGAGTGGTCCAGAACCTGGAAAGGAGCCAGTACTGGGCTCAGCCCAGGTCCCCTGTACTTGTTGGTATGTTAGAGCCACAGCAACTCATACAAACTGGTTTCAGCTCATGAGACTTCACTGTTATGTTTTTAGGAATTTTGCAAGCCATTATAAAAGATTAAATAATATAAACGTACAGTTAAATAAATTCTATCGAAAACAAAAGTGACCAATAAATAATGAAAACTCATCATGCCCTAAGCGTTTTAGTACATTTTTACTCTTACCAATGCCCACGAGGTTATCTGCATCCATGGCAGGGGCATGGTGGAATTACTACAAAGGCACACGATGGCACACACAGCTCTGTGCTCCCTGATGTCGCCTTGGGAGCTTGAAACTGGCCCTGCAGGGAGTATTTACACCATGGAAGTAAGCAAATGCCACAGATCAGGGCTGCCCCCCTCCAGGGCTGGTTGTTAATTATTTGTGAGCACGGAAGAACTGGGGAGCTGGACAGGGGACTCGGAGGCAGAGCCCACACCAGACAGAGGATTCTGGGGCTGCTCTTCCCTAATGAGATTTGCTTCTCCCCCACCCCCAAACCTCCAGATCTTATTTTAGAACAAAGGAGGAGTCTCCTGAAGTGATTGGGACCCATTGTTCCCCCTCTAGCCGTTGAACTCCACCCCCCATTGTCCTCTGCCCCTCCCAGCTCCTCAGAGGCTCCTCCAAGACTGGGGCTGGGAGGGACCTCCTGGTCAGAGCCTTGGACGCCAGCCCTGTGTGCTGGTGGCTTCTATTGTGAGCGCCCAAGGATCTTGGGGTTTCCTTGTCCCTGGGCCTCAGAACTCACTGGGGACGGGCTTGTTTACGGTAAATGATGCTTGTTTGCTTTGATTCCTAGCTCAGACCCCGGGGCCACTACCGTGTCCCCACAAATTAAAGGCTGCTTGTATTTTGGGGGAGTTAAGCAATACAGTGAAGCCCTGGGAACGTTGGAGCCTTCAGAGAGAGCAGCCACTGGGCCTCCCAGATGCAGCCATGGGGTGTGTTCGTGTCCACACCAAGGCTGCACCATCTTAGTTGTATCACTGGACTCGGGGACCAGGGTGACACTGCGTCTGCTCTAGCCCCATTTACTGTTGAGAAATACAAAATACAAACTTCCGTCACTGTAGGCTTTTCCCTTTTCCAGTTCTAGTCTTTCTTTCTTAAGCTGTTCCCCCCACCCCACCCCATTCAGGAGTCCCAAATACCCGGGCCCATTGACAGGTACCAGTCCATGACTTGCCGGAAACCAGGTCACACAGCAGGAGGTAAGCAGCGGGCCAGCGAGCTAAGCTTCATCTGTATTTGCAGCTACGCCCCAGCACTAGCATCACCGCCTCAGCTCCACCTCAGATCATTGGGCATTAGATTCTCAGAGGAGCACCGGTCCCTGGTGCCCAAAAGGCTGGGAACCACTTACACACCCCAAACAGAGAAAGGATCCTAATCTTTCTCTCAGAGTCCAAGCCAAGAGTAAGAATAACAATGTTCAAGATATGCCCAGTCTCAGCGTTTGCAAAACACTCTCCCATGCTTGAATTTCCTTATTGTGTTAAAATACACATAACATAAAATTTACCATCTCAGCCGTTTTTAAGAGTGTGGTTCGGTGGTGCTGAGTGCATTCACATTGCTATGCAGCCATCACCACCATCCGTCCCCATAACTCTTCTCATCTTATAAATCTGAAAATTTATACCTAATAAACAAGAATTCCCCATTCTTTTCTCCACCACATCCCTGGCAACCACCATTCTATTTTCTGTCGTTATGATTTTGACTACTCCAAGTACTTCCTATAAACGGAATCGTACAGCATTTATCTTTTTAGGACTGGCTTATTTCACTTGGCATAATGTTCTCAAGATGCATCCATGTTGCAGCATATTGCAGAATTCCCCCCCCCCCACTTTTTTTTGTTGATGGCTGAAGTACATTTTATTGGTTTTCTTTCAAGAATTTCCTTTCTGTTTAAGACCAGATAATATTCCATTGTATGTGTATACCACATTTTGGCTATCCATTCATTAGTCGAGGGATGCCTGTGTCACTTCCACGGTTCAGCTACTGTGAATAATGCTGCTGTGAACACGGGTGTGCAAATATCTTTTCGAGACCCTGCTTCTAATTCTTTGTGGGAATATACTCAGAAGTAGAATAGCTGGATTATAATTTCTATTGCCAATTACTTAAGGAAACTCCATACTAGTTTCCATAGCACCTGTACCATTTGACATTCTTACCAATAATGCACAGGATTCCAATTTTTCCACATCCTCACCAACATCTACTTTCGGTTTTGTTTTTTTTTTTTTTGATAGCGGCATCCTAATGGGTATGAGGTGGTCTCTCACTGTGGTTTTGATGTGCATTTCCCTAAAGATTAGTGATATTGAGTATAATTTCATGTGGTTATTGGCCATTGATATATCTTCTTTGGAGAAATGTCTATTCAAGTCCTTTGCCCATTTTGAACTGGGTTATTTTCTGTTGTTGAGTTTTAATATCCAGAATTCAGGATATTAATCCTTTATCAGAGATATGATTTGCAAGTATTTTCTCCCATTCTGTAGGTTACTTTTTTACTCTGTGAATAGTGTCTTTTGATAAAGAAAAATGTTTAATTTTCATGAAGTCTTGTCTGTTTTTCTGTTGTTGCCAATGCTTTTGGTGTCACATCCAAGAAATCATTGCCAAATCCAATGTCACAAAGCTTTTGTCCCATGATTTCTTCCAAGAGTTTTACTGTTTTAGGTCTTACATTTAGATCCTTGATTCATTTTTAGCTAATTCTAAAAATGTTTATTATGTGAGTAGGAGTCCAACTTCATGCTTTTACATGTGGACAGCCCAGCTCCATTTCTGAAAAGACTGTCCTTTCCCCCACTGAATAGTCTTGGCATGCTTGTCAAAAATCATTCAACAGTATATGTGAGTGTTTGTTTCTGGGCTCTCTGTTCTATCCTGTTGGTCTATGTGTCTTCTGTATGCCATCACCACACTGCCTTGGTTACAGTAGCTTTGTAGTAGGTTTTGAAATCAAGAAGTGTGAGTCCTTCCATTTTGCCCTTCTTTTTTGGGATTTTAAATCTATATGAAGGCTCCACTCTTTGCTGAGTGTTCTGGGTCCTGGGGATTGGAAGTGAATAACACTAAGCTTTGGTGTGGTGGAGCTCACGCTCTGGGAGATGTTTGAGACAGGCAGGGTCCCAAGCCCAGCACCTCCAATTCACAGATCAGCAAGCAGAGGCTCAGAAAGTTAAGTCATTTGCTGCTGAGTCACAAAGCTGGAGAGTCCAAAGTGTCCACTTTCCTGACTTCCTCCCCTACCCCAACTGGCTTCTATTGCCCTTTATCTTGTGGAAGATAAGAGAGAACTTGGACAAAGCTGCTGTGTTCTGGGGGACCCCGAGGGTGAGGCATGAGTGTCTAGAGAGGGTTTTCGGGCACTTTGCTTGCCATGTGTGGTAGAAGTCCCCGTTTGCTCAAGAGACCTTTGGCAAAGACTAATATTACTGTTTAAGATTTGGTAGTAGCAGGTCTGAGATTCCTTTCCAGTTTCATTCTATCCATCACTTTCTCACAGCCTCTGTCACTTTCTTTCTTGTCTTATGAAGATCTGTGGGTAGGATGTGACACCCTGGTTATTCATGTGCTCCCTGGAGGCGGCAGCCCTGACTTACGCTGTCTGTAACTTGTGTGAAGCCCAGTGCAGAGTCCAGCATACACAAGAATTCTAAAATGTTAGTGCAAAAAAATAAATGAGCACCCGCCCCCTTCCATCCAGAAGTGGCCCGGGCTGCCTCTTGTAGATGCAGGGCATCTCCTCATGATAACCTGGAGCCTCACCTGGTGGAGTTTACAAGGCTTCAGGGCTGGCTATGGATTTGAAAAGGGTAAGTAAGAGTAAGAATATTTTCAGACTCCATTGAAAATGGAGCACAGAGCCCTGCTTTACAGAACCACCCCCGCCCCAACTCTCATTCTTGATGGCAGAACACCCCCAAGAACTGCAGGGCAAGGGGCTTCTGGTTCTAGGGACACCTATAAGTGGGCACAACCCATGCAGGGAGGACTGACCCCACCCCCCACCCCAGCACAGGGAAAACTGCAGCCCAGAGCAGGGAAGCCACTTGGCTGCAGTAATAACCTCCATTTATTGGCTCTCTCTCAGAGCCAAGCACTTTACATTCCTGGTCGTGTTTACCATGTACACATGGATGTATAAAAACCTCTTGGAGGCCCTGCTTTCAATTCTGTTGGGTATATAACCAAAGTGGAATTACTGAATCATATGGGAATTCTGTTTTTAATTTTTTGAGTAACTGCCGTACAGTTTCCAGAACAGCAGTACCATTTGACGTTCCCACCGTGTGTTCACAATGTCTCTCTAAGGCAGGCTCTGCCATCATCCTGTGTTGCAAGTGTCATCATCCTGTGTCGCAGGTGTGCACGCTGAGGCTGGCTTGCCCAAGGCTCCCCAGGTTAGAGGTGGCAGCCAAGGTGCAGACCTGAGTAGCCTGGCTGCAGAGTTGTTCCTCCTAACTCCACACCAACCCACTCCCCCTGCCCCCAAAATGGCAAGGATAACCCTACTTCCTGGACCTTTTAAGAGAATTAAAATATGAGGGTCCATAGAACCCTGTCACGTTGTGCCAGGCCCAGGATAATGCCCGATAAAGAGCTTTCCCTTCAAAGGGACATGCTATCACAGAATGCTCCTTCCTTTTGAAACCAACACTCAGATCCCAATGATAACTGAGTCCTTTTGCTTTTCCAAATTTTTAGTGAGATATCACATACATGAAGCGAAGTCTGCAAATCCTAAGTGTACAGCTCAGTGAATGTCTGTGTTTGTGTACATCGGTGTATCCATCCTTCTGATAAAGAACAGATCATTTCTAGCAACCCCAGGAGATACTCTTTTGTCCCCTCCCAACCAATGTCCTCCCTAAAATAACCTGTCAATTGAGAAGCTCTCAAATATATATGTATACACACACACACACACACACACACACACACACACACACACACACAACTCAAAATGTGTTAGCTCTCATTGCTGTTAATATCATCATCCTTGGGCCAATTTCCAGAACTTTCTGCCAGCTGAAAGCCACACACCGAAGGGTGATGCCTAGGGCTGGTTTGATAAGTCACTGAGGTATGTAACCCCACATGGGGAGCCCTAAAGGACTATTGTCACCAGCCTCAGTTCTTATTTGGGGACTTGAAGAATTTCTGGTATTCAGAGTGCCCCCTGTGGAGACGCCTGCTCTTGGGCAGGGGTAAACTGTTCGCTTTCAACAGTGAAGCTTTTTCATGCGTTCCCATTTTTTTCAGATTAGAAATCAAGGCTCCTCATTTGAAATTTGACCTGGTCTGGAACCAAAGTCCACGAAGGTACCAGTTGCCATGGCTCCAGGAGGTCGCTGGGAGTTGTCAGTGGGAGGAAGCCCTGTGGGAACCAGCCATTCTTGTTTCATTTGGGTCAGAACCATGACCTATGTGGACAGAACCCAATCCCTAACCCCCTGGGACTCCCTTCTTTAGGCCACAGTCCCAGGGGTTGGCCTGAGGCAAGGTCACTGCCAGGACAACCTCAGCCCCATAGAGCTCCCTCTCCCTCCCACTCTGAAAGGCCTTACCTCCCCTGTTTCCCATCAATGCTTAGGCGTTCTTGAAATATTAGGAAAATAGGGCTGAGTATTAGGTAATGACTGTCCAATTTATTCTGACAGCAAGAACCAGAGGGAGGAAATTGACATTGGTGATTTTACTTAGGCCCTGACAACTTTAATTAATCTTTACTCTTTTCCCAGGGAATGGGAGCCTCTGATGGCTGTGCTGAGCCCAGGTGGAAGCCTCGTGTGTGCTGACCGCCCTCAGTGCTGTGGACAAAGCCACTGACTCGGGGACCCCTGAAGGACCAGCGTGGCTCCCAATCAAACCAGGAGCTGCTTCTGGGTCCCTCTGCATCCACCTTAGCTTCTCCAAGGAAGGCAAAGAAAGCCCGGGGCCTCTACTTGACTCTCAGAGGGGAACACGGGCCTGGAGAGGGGACTTGTCTTACCCAGACCCCGCTATGAATTAGCATCTAGCATCTCGGAGGCCACCACCTTTCAGCAGCAAGGATGGCCATGGCCTGTCAGTGGCCCTCAGTGAACCCACCAAGGAGAGGGCCACAAAGTTTGGATAATTTAAAACCCAAAACACCATCTCCAGAGGCCGCTGCTAAGGGGGGACCAGTCTATCCAGATTCTGCCAGGCTGTTACAAGGAAGGGACTCGGGCTCAGAGAGGAGAAAAGTCTGGCCAGCCAGCATCCCCACCGGACTGCTTCCTCTGGAAATCCTTGCCCCTGATCATTCAACAGAAGCTTCATTGGGGCATCTCTGCAGGGGATACCGCAAAGACCAGAAATCCTTCATCTCCCCAAATAAGAATTGAGGCTGGTGACAAGAGATGTTCAGGGTCCCCTAAATGGAGTTACATATCTCATTGACTAATCAAACCAGCTCTGGGCATCACCCTTCAGTGTGTGGCTTTGAGCTGGCAGAAGGTTCTGGAAAGTAGGCTAAGGATAATAACAACAATAATAATGGCCAGCACATACTGAGTGTTTCCATGTGCTAGATCCTTTACTATCATATGAGCACTATCATATTGGGGGTCCTCAGACACCCCTCTTTAGACTGTACCATTAATACCTCTCTTCTCAAGCAGCAGCTAAGATTCAGTGAGCTGAAGTCCGTTCACCAATGTCCCACAGCCAGTGAGTGGCAGAATGGAACACAAAGCCAGTTCTCAGTCTCTCCAGCTGACCGGGCCCCCATGTGGCCCCAGGGCACTGTCCTGGCCTGGGCCTCAGCTTCTCTATCTCTGCTCTAACAAACAGAACCCTGGGGATCTGAGGACAGGTGGCACAAAGATGGCTACCCTCCCTGCCCTCCTCTGAGCCACTCCAGCCACTGTGCTTCCCAGCTCCTTGCACTCAAGCCTGGACTCTGTCAAGCCCCCAGGAGGCTGGCCAGCAGGGCCCCGCATACCTGTGGGCAATTAGGGAAATCCCCCCTGGGGTACATGACTCATCCCCCAGCTATGTGGGGAACAGCAGGGAGGCTGAGGGGTGGACCCCTCCTGCCTGTCCACTCTAATTTCAGGTGGTATTGTCCAAAGCCTGCATGGTTCCCAGGCTTGGAATGGTTCCAGGGGAAGAAGAGGGGATTGGACATTACACCATCGGTGGGAGGCATACTGCCCATACCCTTTCCTCGCTGGATCCCTTTACTGGCCTTTTGAGCCTCAGTGCTGTGTCTCCCCCTTGAAATGGGGACATTTGCACCTGCCACACAGGGAATAACCAGAGGCTCCACTGACAAGGCCTGAGGATGCTTTGTGCTAAGTGCTCCAGGTATTCATGATCAGCTACTAAGGTTAACTAGAGGAGTTTCTGGATGTAGTGAAAAGAACACAGGTTTTAGAGGTCTTCGGCCCTGGTTCACATCCAGGCTGTGCCCCTACCGTCTGAATGTGCTTTAGGCTCCAGCCTCAGTTTGCTTGTCTACAAAATGTGCTTAATTATCCTACCTTGCTGGATTGTTCTGATTAAACGAAATTGTATATGTAATCTATTTTAATGAAATAATACATTTTAATGAAAGAATAGCATCAGTAAGTGCTGGAACGCTGCATAGGCAGTAAGTAGCTGGCATTTTCCCACCTGCTGGCTTCGTTTTTGACCTGTCCTTGTTTTACAGATGAAGAATAAAAACTCAGGTTAAATGGCTGTCCGAGGTCACACAGCTGGTGAGTGGCAGAGTCAGAATTTGAACCCAGGGCCCAGGTCGTTCCAGCCTTAGGTGAGGAAGATATCAGGGGTTAGAGTAGAAAGAATTTGGACTCTCAGCTTTTCCCCCATGGCCTGGGCCTGGGGCCTCCTCCCACCCTACCCTCTGCCTCCCTCCCTGTCACCCCAGGGCCCGACATCCCGTGAAGGGGGCCAGCGCCAGCCCTGGCGCCACATGAAAGGTCCCACACTGCTCTGGGAGCCAGCTTCATACTCAGGGACGCCTTCCCACAGAAATGTGTCAAAAAGTCAGTTTGATCCCGTCAGTTCTGTGTGTTCCCACAGCCAGTTCCTGCCTCCTGCCCGTGGGCTGCCGTCTGCTGCTCCCAGCCTTAGGTCTGCGGTGTTCCAGTGAGTGGCTCCAGAGGCGGGAACTCCGCTCCAACATTTTCCATAGATTCATTCCCAGCAAATAGAGGCTTTACCTCCCCGCCTCACATGGCTGCGGCTGAGGCTGTTCTGACACTGCCACCAGGGAGGAGCAGTCACCAGGCCTCCCCTCTCCCCATCTTTCAAATACACCCAAGGGAGTCAGCAGTCAGAGATTCGAGGCTGAGAACAGTTACAGCACTCCTCAGCTCCACACCATCACTGCCCAGCTGCCACTGCTCCCTGGGGGGTTCCTATACTGGGACAGGTCCCTATTATGCAGAGACATCGCCAGCACCTGACAGTGATTCTCTGCCCAAGACGACCAGAAGAATTAAGAAAGAGATGCTTTAGAGAAAAAGCCGGAAGCCACCTTGGGTATTTTTTAATGGAGAGGAAAAGGAAAGAACAGATGGGTGGTGGGGGCAACTCATGAGCTGCCACCAATACGCAGAACTGTCCTCTAGGGCTGAGGCATCTCTTGCTTCCCTTGTTGACTCCAGGGTAGCCTCCCATGAATGATGGGAAGTAAACAAGAGAGAGGGGTCCAGGGAGAGCCCTCTTGGAAGCTGATTGAGAAAGCAAAAACTCAAATTGTCTGGCTTTTCCAGAGAAAAAGCTGGAAGCCACCTTGGGTACTTAACGCTGGAGGGTTTGTTTACTCATGAAGGTCTCAAGAACAATGCACCAAAGCTGGGAAATTGTTTTAGGCAGACACAAGTGAGCTCTCAGGGCTCTTATACAAGGTAACAGCTCCAAAGACACCCAGAGAAGGAAAGAAAGGGAAAAAATAACCACAGTCGCAATTTACTCAGCATTCACAATGTTCAGCTCCTTGCATGCGTTGTCTGGTTTAATCTCTCCACACTGATTTTAAAGATGAGGAAACCGAAGTTTGCTTGCACAAGCCCAGTAGCATAATCCCTGCAGGAGGCTCTGCTTCCTGGGTTCCACTTACAGGCAACAAGAACCCCTGGCTCGCATGTCCACATTGTGGTGTTAGGGTTTGAACTCAATGCCTGGCTCAGACTCAGAGATTTTAACCACTGCCCTCTCTACTGATATCAGCCAGCTGATCCACCACGAAGTATAAATCCGTTCTCATTGTGGGCAGGTAGCTATTTGCAAGTCCTTTTGATGCGGTTCCTGCCCCTTCTAGCTGCACCCAGGGCCTGGAGAGGTAGAAAGTGAGCAGGAAGGAAACCAGCTCACTCAGGAGCTGGGGAGGCCCCACCAGATTCTAATGGCTGTTGGACACTGGCAACTTGGCCAAGGTCATTTTTTCCTTAAATGTTTGATTTCTTCAGAGATAGCCTGTTCCTGGCAGCTGAGCACAGAGAGAGGCAGGAGGGCCAAAGTATTCCTCCATCTCAGGGGGACCAGAATCCCCTCGTTGACTCCTGTTCCAGCAGGGGCAGCTCTGGGTACAGGAGGCAGGTTGTGAGTTGCTCCCATCTCCCATCTGGTCTTCCCTTTTTCTATAGTAATGTAATTATAGCTAGATGCATAGCTACCTTTCCCAGTCTCCTTTGCAATTCAGTCTGATCATGTGACTAAGTTATGGCCAATAGGGTACAAACAGAAGTGAAAAGTACACTTCTGAGTCTTGGCCCTGCAAAGGACTGAATGTGGATTCCTGCCCTTGGCTCCTCCCAACCGTTTTTGGCTGGGAGGTAACTAGAATTGGAACAGCCACCTGGGAGCCACATGTTAAAGATGATGAAGCTGTCCCATCAGCTCTGGACTGTTATGTGAGAGGGGAATGGAATTCAAGGTGGTTTAAGCCACTATATTTTGGGGTCTCTTTGTTATAGCTGTTGACTCATACCCCATTCATCTATTGCTAAGAGGGTCTCATTATCTACTCTTGCCCCTTTTTGATCATTAATTCATTCATCAAACATTTGTCATGCAACTACTATGGGCCAGGCACCTTTCCAGCCACTGGGGTTACAGGAATGGACAGGAATGGACAAGACCTGACATTCCAATGGAGAAATAAAACAAAACAACAGCGACAGAATGGAGAGAATCTTTTCCATTGGTAATAACTATGAAAAAAAAAAACTAGCTGGGATGTGGGGAATTTCTTTAAATTGCTGTGTCAGGGAGACCCTCTCTGAAAATAGGGCACTTGCGCTGACACCTGGATGACCAGAAAGAGCCAGGCAGGTGAAAGGGGAAGAGAGTTCCAGAAGGAGTGAACAGCAAGTGGCAAATGAGCCTTGGGCTTTGAGGAGCAGAGAGAAAGGAGAGCAGCTGGAAGGAGAGAAGAAAGATGAGGGCAGGGGGAGGGCCTGAGGTCAAAGGGAAGGCAGGGGCCAGGTTTTATTACTTGGAAGGTCAAGGTAAAGAATTTGGGTTGTATCCAAGTATGACGACAAGCAATGGAAGGTTGAGAAGAGTGGAGATGAGATCTGATTCACGTCTTAAAATGACTATCCTGGCTGCTGCAGGGAGAATTGATTTGAGTGTGGGGAGGAGGGGTGGTAAAAATGGAAGAAGGAGACCAGTCACAACTACTGCAGGAGAGAGATTATGGTGAACTCAGGTGAGAGCATTGGAGGAGAAAAATGAGTCAATACAGGGCGCATTTTGGAGGTAGCTTCTGTCATCCTCCCCCTAGTCCTACCCACAGGCTATTTGAAAAGCAATGCTCAAGAAACATATTTTCTTCAGAAAAGCAGGATTTAAATCCAGATCTGTCAGCCTCAAAGTTCAAGGCTCATACTTCTCTAATTCCGGGAATGCCCCCATTAGAGATTCTTTTCTCTTAAGCTTTACTAGCTCTCTGCAAAGACATAGAGGGGCTCCAACTCCTCAGTGGGCACCAAGATCCCCAGACATGGTCTCCTGCAAAGCCCCTCGATTCCACATCTCCTGTGTTGATCCAGGATGGTACTCCCAGGTTACACTCTTGAACACGAAGATGTGGACAGCAACAGTCTTTGCAGGTCAGAACAGCAGGACTAGCGAGAGCCCTAGCTACCCAAATGTAGAAGAAAGAAGAAAAGAGAGGAGTGTGCAGGCAAGCTCAGGACTGCAGTCCTGGCCCTCACATTAATTTTCTCCAGAAAAGTAAGTTGGCAGTCAACACAAGGAAGAAGATACTGAAAAAAATAACAAATAGACATATGAGCACTGTTCTGTGCCAGGTACTGTGCGAAATATCATATATATCGTTTCTCATTTAATCTCCTCCACAGCCGTATGATGAGATGCTATGATGATCCCCACCTGACAGATAAGCAAAAGTTGGTCCTCACCTTGGCTTTGCACCCTATCCTCAAGAGATGTCATTGACCTGGCTGCTGCCCAGTAGTGCCAATAGCCACCTGTCCTTGGACCATCTGTGTCCTTGGGCAGGACATATCCTGTCT
>PVKZ01007836.1:0-19904 GCA_004027375.1 Macroglossus sobrinus | reverse complement strand
TATATATATATATACACAGAGAGGGAGGGGTTAGAGAGATACTTGTAGGCAGGGGATTGGTTGAGGGAAGGGGTGGTATAGCGTAGCGTGATCTGATAGGGGCGTTCAAGTGGGGGGAGGTGATGTGAGGGGTAGGCGGTGCAGATGTCTTGGCGCGCGGGGGCTCTTGTCTTGGCGCGCGTGGGCTTTCAGCTAATCACCAGGAAGTGAAGCAGGAACTTTACGGGCCGTGGCCATTTTGTTTCTCCCGTGTGGCTCCCAACATATATCTATATAGATATATAGATTTTTTAAAAAACTTTCTATGAATCAATGAGAAAAGACAGATGCCCCAAAAGAAAAATGCAAAATTTAATATCCAGTCTATTGTTCGTGTTAATTTGTCTTGTCTCTAGTTTAGCGTAATGATGGAAAATGCTGAAGTGAACATTTTGGTTATATGTCTCAGTGCACATATTCATTCATTCCTTTAGGGTATGTATATATCTGAAGGTGGAATAACCGAGTCATAGGTTATATACATTTTCAACTTTACTAAATAATGGGGCACTATTTTCCAAAGTGATTGTACCAATGTCCCATCAGCAGTGTGTGAGAGCTCCCACAGCTAACACTTGATTATTACTGGACTTTTAAATTATGCCAATTTGAAGAGAGGTTAATTTTTTTTATTATTGTCTTAATTTTCATTTCCTTGATTACTGATGAAATTAAACATGCTTTTGTGAGATTTTTAAGTCTTTTAGCTATTTTTCTATTGTGGAAAAATAAAGAAAACCACAAATGGATACAAACAGAATGTATGGGAATGGATATTTAGAGACTTCTGCTTTATTCCTGACTTGAATGATGGATATATTATATATTGGTTTTTGCTTTGTAACTGTTATTAAACTCAACCTAGAAGTGTTATGCACTTAAAAATATATCACAGTAATAATATTTTAAAAAGATAGATCAAACACAGCTCCTATATTTAGAGTTTATATAAATTTTTGTTATGCACTTTCTGTATAAGATGTATTTCACAATACAAATGTTAAAAAAAAGATAAACCCAACAGAGGTCCTGTATTTAAAAAGTTCATAGTGTAAGCTAAAGTAGAGACAGCACTTACAAACAAGTAACTTTTCTTCTATGTAGGAAATAATAAAAAATCAATAAGAGATACATAGAAAATGCAATAATAGAATAACTAAAGAAAGGGTAGATCCCAGGGTGGGGAATTAAAGATGATAACATTAGTTCTAGACAAGAAAGATGTATTGAAATGGGAAGGAAGCTATGTAAATATATTTGGCAAACAGTGTTCTCCTTGTCTGGCTTATAATATTCATGAAAAAAGATAATGGGAAAAAAGTTTGAAATGGTATAAATTGGTGCTCAGATGGGAAGGATCGTCTCTTTCAGATTAAGACTTTGAATTTAAACTACAGATTCAAACTCCACTAGATATCATGCAGATGTTAGAGCTAAAGGTAGAATCCCATCTGCTGTAGGACATTGAGAAGGATTTTGCTTATGTACCTATGTTAAGATAAAGCATTTAATTCTGTAAACCTCTTGATATTCTTTCAATTATCTCCTTTTCTTTTCTTTATGTTAGGCTGTGTTGATCTCTATAACAAAACATAACTGATATACTAGCATGTGAGGATCACTCCACTGAGGACTGTCTAGTGAATAAGAGACAAGTCTCCAGCCTCCAGAAATTGAAAAATAGAGTAGACATGTAAAAAGCTAAAACCATAGGATAAAAAAAAATCTCTCAGTAATACAAGAGATAGCTGTAAGCATTTCAACTAGCAAATTGGTAGGAAAATGAATAATGCAGAGAAAGCATAGCCACAAAATTTACCCTACTAGCAGAAGGTCATTACCAAGTCATCCATTTTGTAATCATTCTTTTTTTTGCTAATGATACTGAAAAAGATCTGAGATTATTGGTACCTAGGTATAACAGAGATCTTAGGGCTGTTTTGATTTCACTGTGGCTGGTTCCCAACAAGGAAGTAGAGGCCTGGGAAGTGGAAGTAGCCTCTGAGAATCTCGAGTCTAGGAAGTGGCCGAGCCAGATCTTGGGCTATATTTTACTTCTGCAGACCTGGCTGTCCTGGCTCGTGTCCTGGCTCTTTTGTGCTTGCTTCTTCCTGCATGTTTCTGATAGAGTCACCCCTTGTTCTTATAGACACATTACTGGTTTTATTTTCAGATAATGGTCACATTATACCTTACCAATATGTTGGCCTGGCTATGGCTGGAGAGAAAGATATATCCAAGCGCCAATATGTTATCTCTCAAGTTAGTAACGGCAACCTCTTTCCTTTGGGTTTCTAGTTAGCTACTCTTTACACCTTCCCTCTTCAATTCCAAGTGTCTCTTACATAAACAATAATGTCTCCCGTAGTGCATGCCACAGGTGAGCTACCTGGACCTCGTGGCTGAACTCCCTCTGGGAACTGCCTTCAGTCAAAGGAAGCCACGTCACCTAAGATAACTGGCATCCAAGACTGGTCATTGTGAGGTACAAAGGCTGGCTCCCACCCCTGGCTTGTCTCCTTAAGACAGATCCTGACAGCCATCCCAGCTCCAGAGTCCCCTGAAAACTTGGCTGAGGACTTTGTTGTCATGGCATCACAACCTGGGTTCTCCCTCTCTCTGATTTTACCGCCATCTTTTCCTCACAGGTGCTATTCCCAAGGGCATTTCCCCAGCGAGGCACCTGCATGTTCATCTCAGTCTCAGCCTATTTCCCAGCAAATATGATCTAAGAAGTCTCCTCACCTACTCTCAATTCTACGAGAACATCTGATGGCCAAATAATATTCTTCTACCTTCTGCAGGATTGTGATTTGTGTTGTCAACAATCTCAGAGATAAAACCTTCAATATCCAGACTTGATTTGAAGTAAGTAGAAAATAATAGCTCTGAGGTGAGTGTACACACAACATCCACATTTTCTAGTGATGCAAAGAGCATCAACGACCACCCCTGAGTCTTCCCAAATATTTCCTGAGGGTTTCGTATGTGCTAGGAGCAATGCTGGGCACTGTCATCTATGTTGTCTCCCACGATTACTCCGTTACCATTTAATTTATTATCTTAGTTTTATGATTGATTAGACTAAGGCCCAGAGAGGTGAGGTGACTTTACTAAAAGTCAAATAAGCTGGAGAAGTGCCACCATATTCTATGAAATGATTAGCAGTTCGAGAACAGGCACTATCTCATCTTCAACTTCTTATCTGTAGCACCTAGGTTAGTACCCAGCACAGAGCAGGTGCTCAGCGATCCTTACTGAGTGAATGAATGATTGTACATCCAAGGAAAGGGAATTACAATTTTATCAAGCACCTTCATTATGCCAGATATGTTTTCTATATTTTAATGTATGTTATCTCTTTAAAATTCACAATAAATCTGTGAGGGGGAAATTAAACTCCCTATTTTACAGCTAGTGAAACGGAGGCTGAGAGACACAGGTGCTAAGTGGTAGAACCAAGATTCTGATTCACCCTGTTTTCGGGCTCTGCACGCTTTCTACTATATCTCGACCTACCCCATCTCCTATTAGTCAGGTGAGGAAACCGAGGCACAAAATCCTTAGATAGCTCGCTCTCCAGGTTATATTGCTGGAGAGTGGCCATGCAGAGGCTAGGCCCCTGATTTTCTCTCTCCCACTTTACAACAGTGGCTAGTTTTGCTCAATATTCATGGGACTCCAGCTGCCTTTCCCAGACATGGTCAGGGGGATGGCAATATCACTTCGATGGCAAAACTCTTCCCCAAATATAATACTAACTATGTAGGACACCTGCCCATGTAATTAGATTTCATAACTCAAAGCTAAAAATAGCTCTCGGCTTGCTTGGCCTGTTTATAATATATTAAAATCTCATATTCAAAGTTACTCACCTCTTGGATTAATGTCAAGATTATGGCTTTCCCTGTTTCTTTCTCTCGCTGTCTCTATCTCACCCAGCAGGGAGTGGATTATGCTTGTCCACGTTATTTTCCACATGAATTACTGAGCACTTACTTTCAGAGATGAATTCCATGACCTTATTTTCTTTGCTGTGCCTGCAGAATTCATTGTGGAAAGAATTCAAGAGAAGGAAGCGGTCAAGGGAGCAGGCTCTAGAGCCAGCTGGGGGTGTATTCTTGAGCAAGGCGTGAAACCTTTGTCTTAGTTTTCTCATTAGTGAAATGGACACAAAATAATAACCTATTTCCTGGGATTGTTGTGAGGATTAACCAAAATAATTCATGTCCGGTGTTTAGCTCAATTCCCAACAGAGAGAGAGAGAGAGAGAGAGAGAGAGAGAGAGAGAGAGAGAGAGAGAGAGAGAGAGCACACATAAGATAAGTAAAAACAAAAGACAACAGAAAACCACCAGCACCTAGCATGATCAACTTGCCCATTTACCTGGGACTTTCTGAGTTTAGCTCTAAAAGTACCAGGTCTCAGGAAACCCCTCAGTTCTGGGCAAACTGGGGTTGGCTACTTTATTCTCCATCAATGAAACAAACAGAAGGTTCTTAGTTATTTATTTATGTACATAGTAATTATTGATAACTCATACATTCCAGACATTTTGATGGTATTCAAAAGGTCCTCAAAATGATTCCTCAAGCTAAGAGAGAATCATGAAAATGGGAAAATTACAAATGTCCTCTTGAAAGTTATCATGAAACTATTCGGAGTATAACTCTGAAAGGCACTGTTCCTGGGGGTACACTTTGTAGGGATTTCATGGATTACACGTTTCTGTCCAACAGGGAATTTTTTTCTTCCCCAAAACTAACACTGTGGAAGAGTTAATAAGTATACATAGGAATATGTGTTTCTATGAGCAATTTACAGGTAAACAGCTTTCTTTACTGCAATACTTCTCAGCATCTCTAATAAGCTAATGAGTATTTTACTCTCTAATATGTTTTAAGTATTTTTTTCTAAACCTTAAAAAAGTTTTGATAGCACAGAATTATTTTTAGGACTTATAAAATGATAACTAGTGTTCCACAGAACTTTGACAGAAAAGAAAATCTAAGTGGTATCTGGTGTTGAACCCAGAGAACTCAAACTCCGGTGAAAAGCACCAAATCCCAGCTTCTTATAAATAGAGCATTTATGTTTCGGTGATAATAGCCCAAGCTGTGGTTCTTAACGGCTTTTTTTCTTTTGCTTTTGCTTTTTTGGTTCATGAGCCTCCTTTCAGAATTTGATGAGCACATAAATGCTCAGAGGATAAAAGACACCAATCCAGAGGCTTGAACTTTGCAGAGCATCCCGGAGAGATGCTGTATTTTCTTAGGAATTAAAAAATCTTGTTCTCTAAGAGAATTTGGGGCCTTCATATCAGCAGGAATGGAGAAAAAAAATCCTGCAAAGACCGAAATAAATTCTGACACAAGAAAGACTCACATGTAGACCAGCACAGAGTGGTGTGAATGCACAAAAGCAGTACTTAGACAAAATAATAGGAATCACTTTGATATATCAAGTACTTGCTATTACTTAATTGGGAGGTTATTTATCATGGTAGTTTAGGCTGTGGTTTCTGAAATCAGACTTCTCAGTTTTAAATATTGTTTTATCATTTACTGATGATGCAACACTGGAGAAATTACTAAAATCTCTCTTAGTTTTAGAATTCCCATCTATAAAGTAGCAATCACAATAGCATGTTTTTCACAAGGTTTGTAGAAGTTGCATGACATAATTCTTTCGGCCTAATGCCTAGCTCACAGTAAAACTCAGTATACATTAGCTATTATAATAATATAATTAAGTGGGAATTATCATCATCAATTTTATTTCATAGAAGTAAGTGAGGATAAGTGATCTGTAGCAGATTAATCCTATCAACCACACTCATCTCCCAGAGTGAGTTAATGAAACATGATGCAGCCAGTCCAACTGCTTATATAACACTTCTACTTGGATGACCAATGGGAATCTCAAACTCAGCATGCCTAACCTGCAAGAAATGGAGTCATCATTGTTCCATCCTTCTCTAATGCCCCATATTCACTATATCAGAAAATCCAGCTAGCTCTACTTTTAAAATATATCCAGAATTGGATAGTGTCTCATTACACCTCTTGCTACCATCTTGGTCCAAGCCATCATCATCTTTTGCATAGATTAATGAAATTAACGCGAAGGAAAATAAAATGGGTGAGATCACAAAATCCCAGGTTTCATTTGCATGTGGAAGCCCTCCTTAACCTCACCCACACTTTGGATCCCTAGATAGAGCCTGTCACTATCTTCAAACAATAAGAATATCTACATTTATTAAATGTAAAGTGTAATCTTTACATTTAAAGATTGTTATCTCCATTTTACAGATGGGGAAATTGAGGCTCAAAGACCTTAATCAATATGTAAGATGACTTGGAAAATAAATGGATTCTTACTTGGCATAGCTGGGTTGACCACTAAGTAGAAGAGGCATACTGTGTGAAAAATTGGAGGAGGGTATAGAAGAAAAATGTAAGTGGAAGGAATTGGGGATAGAAGCGAATAAAAATAGTGAGAGTACAGGATCCTAGAATTCCTTCTATTACAACACCCATCCCTTTAATCCATACACAGACCAATAACTGTCTTAGTTCTAATGTGTAAAAACTTACAATGTCCGTTTTCATTGTCAATCCAGTTTGATAATGAGTTCAAGAAAAAATTGATGGCCAAATGATATTAAGGAATACCCCAAATTAGCTATCTAGTTTATGATGGAGCTAGAATTTGTACCCTGACTTCCTTAGCCTGGACTCATGCTTTTAACTTTTATTCTCTAAATGTCTTTACTCTTTTTTACATGATTTCTATATTATCCCCCTGGTGGTAATTATACATTCTATATATTTCATTATCCTGTGAGACTATCAAAGGCTAGAGCATGATATATTAAACTATGTTTTGCCAGCATATAATACCGCTCTTGATACAATAGATATAATAGCAAAATGGTAATTGAAGTGAAATAAATTAAATCACACTAGCCTATTTTATTGCATATGAATATTTTGTGTCAGTGTTTAAAAATCAGAATTGGGAGGCTAACATATCCCAGTCAGTAACTAATCCTGTGATCTCCTATAAGTCACTTTTCTTCTCTGCACTTTAGTTCAATCATATATGAAGATAGAAGATTGTGTTATGTTATCTCCAAAATCCTTTTAGCTAGAACACTCAATGTTTCTACCAATATCAAAGAATTACATCTTGTTGTTATGCCCATGTTAACATCAGAGAATTCTGATAAAAGACATGCATTGGACATAATGATGGCTCTAAGCACCGTTACTACCTAGATCCTCTTTTCTCATTGCTATAGGGCATTCACATAATTCACAAGTGACCCCAATGGAAAATAGTACACTGGTGACAGAATTCATTCTGTGATAATAATGGATGACCCAGAACTATGGCTTCTACTCTTTATGTTCACCCTCTTCCACTTTGTCACTCTGGTTGAGAACTTGGGGATCACATTAGTCCTACTGGACTCTCACCTTCACATCCCCATGTGCTCCTTCCTCAGTGATCTCTCGCTTGTGCACTTAGGTTACTGCACAGCTGTCCCTCCCAAAGTGATAGCCAATTCCTTATAAAGAAAAACAAGGTTATTTCCTACAATGCACGTGCTGCTCATATATTCGTTTTTGTAGTCTTTCTTACCGTAGAAACGTTTTTCTTGGCCTCGATGGCCTATGACTGCCATGAAGCAGTGTGTAAATCATGATGTTACACCACCAGCATGACAATGAGAGGGAGGCTCCTATGTTCTCAGTTTCTTGGACACCTTCATGCATGTCAGGAACATGTTAAGCTTTTTTTTTTTTTTTCTGTAGATTCAATGTGACTGATCACTTTTTCTGCAGTGGGTTTTCTCTCCTGGCTTTCTCATGCTCGGACAACTACAGAAGTGTGATGGTTTTATTTGTTTTGGTGGGCTTCGATGTCCTATTTGTTAACCTGGTTATCTTGATTTCCTACTTGTTTATAGTTATCACCATTCTGAAGATGAACTCATCCAAAGGATACTAAAAGGCTTTTCCCACTTGTTTTCCTTCCTCCCTGTAGTCTCTATATTTTATGGGATGGGCATCTTTATATACTTACAGCCCAGCTCCAGCCATTCCACGGACACAGATAAAGTGGCCTCCGTGTTCCACACCATGGTCATCCCCATGCTAAATCCACTGGTCTACAGCCTGGGGAACAAAGAGGTCAAGAGTACCTTTAAAAAGGCTATCGGGGAGGCAGAGTCTTCCATAGGATTCATATTTTAATTACACAGAATCAACGGTAAGACAGTTTCATACAGCTCAGATCTGTCAAGGGATAATATTGAATTGCTAGGCCAACAAGTTTATAAATTTATAAATTACTTCCCCCCAGTTCTTTATTAAATTTATAAAGCAAATGTCTTGACAAATTTGAGACCTCAAGTAAAAGTAGTTTAGGAAGAATCAACTGTGAACCTATAATTCTTATTTATTTTTATTTTTGCATTTCATTTGTTTATATAATCATCCATATTCCTGTATGGGCAGCTACAGTCACGTGTATATTTAAGTATATGTCCACACACATCTCATTCATGCAAACCCCATGTAATTCACATACCCATGAATGGACAAAGAAATGAGTTCAAGAGACAAATAGAATTTGTCTATTTTTATAATATAATTTAAAACAATGATTTTGTATATAATAATACATTCTTAAATGTGAACCTATAATTTTGAAATAGAAATAGTCCTTATGTGTGTGATTTTTCATTTTCATTTCTAAAACTTTTTATATACAAATATTTTGTTTTCACACTTAAAATTGGTACATTCTGGGTATTGTTTTATTAATGAATATTTTTGTTTGTTTTATTCATTTTTCATTGATAATAAATGTCATTATATGGGCATCTTTATTGAATTCAGTTTTTATCTTGATAGACTACATTATTCAGAAGTACACGTAAGAGATATTTGCATTCTAAGTATTTGATATTAACTCTTCTGATGTATTTAAGGTTCTATTAACTTAGAATGCTTTGTGTTATCAGGGGCATAGGGTAGTAAAAGATGTAACTAAATAATTAGTGCTTTTAGATGAATAATAGCTCTTTAATTCATGTGACGATTTTAACAAAGGAAGCAGACCAGAGTATAAGAAAAAATAATAAAAGCATATTTTAATTCTCTGAAATAAAAATAACATTTAATTTTAGTGTAAGGCTTGACTCTTAGTATTCAAATACTCAACCCAGGACACATTTCATGCTTCTTCCTTCACATATCAGCCAAGCAGCCAACTTATAGGTTACCATTGAAGCTAAAATTAGAGGTTCACTTGACTGGTCCTCACCAGTTTCTCAAATAATCCAGACTAGCTTTTTAACTTTTGATATGTTAGTACACTAAGAAGCATTCAGAGGAGTGATAGCAATTATGCAGATGTTTTTTAAAAGGGAAAATATTTTATTGAGTTTAAAGAGGATTTCTTCGAATTATCAATACTCTGTTTATTGGTTTTTCTTTAAATATTTCCTTCCCAGCTAAATAAGTTCGAATACTTTTACAATACATATAAAATGTACATGTCTAAACTTTAGAGTTATATGTGGGAAGAGTGAAGTATACTTTTTCCATGTGGTATCTGAAATCTAGCATCTAGGACTCCTGTGATTTGACATGAAGTGTGAACACATCTTTTTTTTTATGGCATAGAAGAAAGATTTAAACATACAGGACATATCCTTCAGAACCAAGTGGAAAGACTACAGCAACAAATTGTCTCTCCTCATAGGGAATGGTTTTTCTTTTGTAGAATAGGAACTAGGATCTTCAGTTTCTCCAAGTTATCCTTACAAACTACTAAAATCTAACTGGAATCATTTAAGTGTAAAGAATCAGGGTTGGCTCAGTATAAAAAGAAAAATGTGGAGCCCCATTGTTAGAAGTTTATAATAACTTCAAGTTGGCAAAAGCAGGGCATCAAACCCAGCGCAGGACTCTGTGTGACAGCTCAGGATGCTGAGTGACTGCACAGGCTGTATGCCCATGAAGTCAGCCATGAAGAAAGAGCCCTCCTCTTCTTAGATATAGTCCTTTACAAGTTGCAACAACACTTATATTTAAAATGAAATTATTCTTCACATTTTATGTCATCTAGGAAATGCAAGTGAAAACGACAATGAAATATAACACTGCACAAACACTAGAATGGCCAAAACCCAGAACACTGATAACAGCAAATGCTGGAGAGGAGGTGTAGTAGAAAGAATTCTTATTCATTGCTGATAAGAATGCAAAATAGTACAGCCAATAATCAACAGGACAAGTAAAACAAATGCTGGAGAGGATGTGGAGAAAAAGAAACCCTCATATACTGCTGATGGGACTACAAATTGGTATAGCCACTATGGAAAACAGTATGGAGGTTCTTCAAAAAAACTAAGAATTGATCTACCATAGGATCCAGAAATCCCTCTACTGGATATTTACTTCCAAAGACTTGAAAACCCATATCCGAAAAGATATTTGCACACCGATGTTCAAACAGCATTATTCAGTGGCCAGGACATGGAAGCAACCGAAGTGTCCTATGACAGATGATTGGCTAAAGAAGCTGCAGTGCATTTATACAATGGAATATTACTCAGCCATAAGAAGAGATGAAATACTGCCATTTGCGACAACATGGATGGACCTCGAGATAATCATGCTAAGCGAAATAAGCCAGACAGAAAAAGTTGAAAATCACATGATATCATTTATATGTGGGATATAAACCTAAAAACAACAAATGAACAGGACCAACAAACAGAAACTCATGGACATGGACTATAGACTAGTGGTTACCAGAGGGCAGGGATTAGGAGAGGAAGAGGGAAGAAGATGGGGTAGAGAGGGTCAAATATGTGGTGACAGGAAGAAATCTAACTATGGGAGGTGAACACACAGTGTAAATATTTGTATATACATACATATATATATATACATATATATATGTATATATATATACATATATATATATGTATCTTACTGTTAAAGTGTACAGCTAAAACTTATTGGAATAGGTAACCAATGTCATAATAAAATAATAATAATGAAAAAATAGTACAGCCACTTTGAAAGGCAGTTAGGCAGTTTCCTATGAAACAAAACATACTCTTATAATACAATCAAGCAATTGCATTATTTTGTATTTACCCAGAGGAGTTAAAACTCAAGTCCACATAAAAATCAGCACAAAAATATATATAAGCATATAAACAGCGTTAAACATAATTGTCAAAACTTGGAAGCAACGAATATGTGCTTTAGTAGCTGAATGAATTAATTAACTCTGGTAATTCAGACAATGAACTATATTATTCAGTGCTAAAAAGAAATGAAAGAGAGCACTTGAAATCTTGCTCCCTGGCATATATAATCAATTTGGCTCAAATAAACTCATAAAAATTCAAAAAATAAAAGTATTTAAAAAAATAAAATAAATGAGCTAACAAGCCATTGAAAATACATTGAGGAAATTTAAATGCATACTACTAAGTCAAAGAAGCCTCCAAAAAGGCTACATACAGTCTGATTCCATCTATATGACCTTCTGGAAAAGGCAAAACTAAAGAGATAGTACAGTGAAAAGATTAGTGTTTCCAGGAGTTGAGGGAGGGAGGGATGAGTTGATGGAGCACAGAGGATTTTTAGGGCAGTGAAAATACTCTGTATGATATCATAATGATGGATATATATCATTATATATTTATCCAAACTAATGGAATGCACCACACCAAAAGTGAACCCTAATGTAAACTCGAGCTTTGTGTGATTATGTAGGTTCATCAGTTGTAACAAATGCACCACTCTGGGGGATGCTAATAACAGGGTAAATGGGAAATCTCTGTACCTCCTTCTCAGTATTGCTGGGAACTTAAAACTTCTCTAAATGTAAAATCTGTTAAAAAGTTGTTAGAAATATTACTCAATCATAAAAAAAGAACAAAATTTTGCCATCTGCAACAACATGGTTGGAGCTAGAAGGTCTGGTGGTGAGTGGAAGAAGTCAGAAAGAGAAAGACAAATGCTATATAATTTTATTTACATGTGGAATCCAAAGACCAAAATAAACAAAATAGTAATGAACTCATAGATACAGAGAACAGTTCGATGGTTACCGAATGGAAAGGGGTTTGAAAGATGGGTGAAAAAGGAGAAGGGATTAAGAGATACAAATTGGTAATTGCAAAATAGTCACGGGGTATAAAGTATAGCATAAGGGATACAGTCAATAACATTGTAATAATGTATAGTGTTAAATGGGTACTAGATTTATCACTTCATAAGTTATATAAATTTCTAATCACCATGTTGTACACCTAAAACTAATGTAATATTTTATGACAACTGTAAATGAAAAATAAAAGAATTATTTAAAAAGCAAAAATAAAACCTTCAAAAATAAATCTGAGAGAATATAATTGCTTTAAAAAATTTAAGTTAGAGATATGTAAAATGTTCATATGTTTCATGAACTTTATACATACGTGCATCAGATTATATGTAAATAATATACAAATTAGTTTATAAGTATATGTATATTATCCCTCTATGTGTATATATACAAAAAGCTGTATATATATTAAACTTATAAGTTTATGTGTATTGTCTCTCTATATGTATATGTATATAGTACATATACATGTATATAATGAATTTACAGAAATAGAACAAAAGTAGTATCTTAATGTCAAAGCTCTCCCTGATTTCATCGCTCTTCTTCCCATAAAGTACGTACTATTTATAATTACATGCTCATTCATATACACAGCATTTTGTTCTACATGTAATTATATGCTTCTCAGAGTGTTTGCTTGTTTAGTGTCTATCTTCTTCGTTAGACTTAAGTGCCATGAATGCAAGAATGCTGTTTATTTTGCATGGACCCGTCATCTCAGGGCTCATCATCATGGCTTAAACATTTGGGGTCAATCAAGAGTTGAATGACTTGATATTTCTTCTCAATGATGCAAACATTAAAGATGAATTAAGTGAAACGCTAATTCCTGAGCTCCACTTGTCTTGCTTAAAGAGGTCACACTGTGGCTCGGTTTGTGCATTAGCAAAGAGAGTTACCATAAAGAGTGCAAATACATCCAAGATCTCCCTCAACAAGCAGAGCTGGATCCCCGCAGACACTTTAATCACTGGTTCTCTAGTTAGGCGAGCTAAGGAGTTTTGTAACCCTTCAGGGTATTCGTCCCTTGAGACTTCCATGACTATATAACTTTTTTCTGGTTTTCATTCTTTAACCTTTCAAGACCCACGTCACCGTACTTGGCCTCGTGTTAGAGGGTGCACCCCAAGACTCCAAGCTCCTTCAACTATTCCTTTATTCATCTGATTTGTTAATAGTTGTCTTGTGATCACAATGACATTTTCTCAAACTGTGACATTTCTAAGAGTATGCAGCCATGTCCGGGGAAAACAAGCCCACATAATAGCGATGATGATTGTGATTGTGATGGACACCCCTTGCCAAGTATAAGGCATTTTAGGAATTTTCTTACTTTCTTATCATAGCAGTAGTAACAGGGAAGGTGTTATTGAGCTGCCTTTTCATTATTTCCATTTTATAGTTGAATGTATCATGGTTCAAACAGGGTTAGTGATTTACCTAAGAAAAGTAAGCTGCAGATCCAGGATTGGCTTTCTCGTTAGCCGATTCCAAAGCCAATAGCATTTTTTCCTTCGGTTTCTGTCTGCCTCTAGGAAACTTTAAATATTTTGGCCAAACACTAAAGAATACTCTAAAAGCTTGTTGTCTTTTTTTCACAGGCTGTATTTCTGATTTGAGATCCACTCACATATGAAGGTGCTGGTCTTGCGTGTTGTACTGTTCAGAAAATAAGGTAAACCTATAAATCTACTAAATGAAATCTGGCTGCATTAATTTGCATGGATAGAGGTAGTTAGAAAAATGCATCCAGAAAGTGATTTCTCCTTTGATTTACTATGAGCTCAGGCTTGAATATTTTGAATATTCCTGTATCTGTTTCATACAACCTGGGATTATATATCTAAACAGTGCAGGGGTCCTGCTAGAACATGTAGATTTATCATTCGATGTAGCAAAAAACCACACAAAAAAACCTTGAGTCTGCAAAATGTAAGCTTGTTTAACTTTAAATAAATTATTTTAAACTATTTCATTCTCAGTTTTCTCTTTTAGAGAATAAGATAATATTAGTCATTTTGACTAATTACACAGTTGAGAGAATCAAATGGAGTATTAATATAAAATTTTATTATAATTTGGGAGCTAATATAATATTTAAATAATAGAAAAGCTAGACTGAGAAATCAGTTACAAAGTGAACTAAAATGGAAATTTGTTAAATCACAAAGGAGATAACTAATTATGGAAATAAATAGATCTGACTCTAAGTTATAATTCTGCCGTTAAAGACTTTCCTGGTGTTGGACACTTAATTTATTAACTATTACATGGGAAGACTGATGGATTATAGTTTAAATGAGATAATTTATACTACCATTACACAGTTCTAAGCAAATGAGAAAACAATGCTCTCTCTTGGGAATGGAGAATTGGAATAATGCATAATATTCATAAGTTTACATTTCTGTCTCAATCCACTAAGTATCCTGAGGTCAGAGAATGTGTCTTGTATATCACTGTAGGCCTAGAAATTAGCACACAACCTGGTACCCCATAGGTTCAAGGAGTGAATGAAGGAATGGAAGCATTCAGCTCTTTATATGGCTTATTGGTTGGTATTATTAAAGAGTCATGTGCCTTTTTAACTATTTGAGATTTTTTTGAGGGTTGAAGTGGGTTATAAACTTTTATGGACCCAGTTCTTATTATTCAACTAAAGTCCAGAAAGGTAGGCTATTTGCACAATATCACACAAACTGTTAAGTATATTTGATTCCCAAGTGTGTGTTTTTTAATTATTTACATTGACTCCCAAAGATAGATTGAATCACTTAGTCAATCGATAAGTCAACTCAATGAGTTACTTTGTTGTGTACAGTTTAGGATAAATGCAAAAAGTAAAGTAATATTTCTTCATGGTAAAGAGCTAAGACTTAGATTCAATCCCAGCTCTGTGACTTTCTTCACCTTAAGCAAGTAACTAAATGTCAGCAATCTTCAGTTTTCATACCTGTTAATCGGGGATAACATCTCACATGATGTATGAGGATTAACTGAGTAGCACAGACTCTATCTCGGTGATGGGAGCACACCAAATGCTCAATAAATCACATCTATTACACCTTAAGTCACTGTGAAACATGACTTTCCCTATCATTATAAAAAATGATAATTTATAATAAAATTAAATTTTTTTTACAGTAACAAAGTGATAAATTCTATTGATTATAGTGGCATAATTGTATCTGAAGAGGAAGGAGCTGGGAAGTCTTCAAAGATGCTTGGGAACTTGTTTTATTCTTTGAAGAGCACGTGAGATTGTATTGGGAGCAGAGAGCATTTTGTCAGGATGATTGCATTTTTTAGTTTGTACCATCTGGTGGTTCATTCCATAAGAATTTTCTATCTGTGGAGGAAAGAAAGATAAAAGAGCCACAAATGCCTTGAAGAACCATTGTAATTCTTTATTTCTTTTCAAGACTAAACAAGTTTTAACTTTCTTTTTTTTTTCTCTAGGAAGCTGTTGGATTAAAACCTAAAATTTCATATGTGGACAAGAAAGTAAAAAAAAAAATTTGAAATGATTCCCAGTACGTTGTTGTTGTTGTTGTTGTTGTTGTTGTTGTTTTCCAGAATTTGAGCTATCTGTATCTGTGCTATTGATGTAAGTGAGCAGTCTTTTAAGGAACCAAAAGAGTATCCTGGTCACCCTGCTCTGTGTAAGTAGCACTTATATACCACTAATAGCAAGAGTGAATTCTGCCTAGAATTCTCCATACTTCTGTCACGATCCTCACCTAATTGCCTTTTAAACCTCCACCCTTGCCTTGAGACCCATAGAACTAATCTCATCATCACATTTATCATGATGTCACTCAACATGAAGCTAAGGATTGCTGTCAGGCCTCGACTTCTACGAAATGATGTCTATACCTCTGTGTATATCTACTGACCTGGCTTCCGCTCTTGCCCAGTTCCTGAAATCACTCCGCTGTGCTCTTTTAAAATTATAGTCGGTCATCAAGATAACCCAATATGTTCTGAATGTTTTCTCTGACAGTCTGCATTACCTACTTGGTCCAACTGAAATTTGGGTCCTGGGACAGTGCTTTCCTTGAGGCCATCTCAAGTGGTGGCAATTTTCTCTCCCACATTCCCCTCGCCACCAATCTCTTCATCTTTCTGATCTTGAAATATTAGAATGCTCTGATTTTTGTCTGTTTAAACTCTTTTTTTGAGGGGGTGATGTTTTGTCTTGTGGATTTAATATGATATATTAATGTTCATATATATGTTGAGTCATTAGAAATTACCAACCTAGTTCAAATTAATTAATCTGTTGTAGCCAGTTCTCCTCTCTGAAATCCAAAATGTCTATCCAGTTGTTTGTGCACCATTTAGACTTGAATTTCTAAAAGGAATCTCAAATTCAATGAAATGATCTCTTTTCCTTTTTTTTCCCAAACATCTGCTTCTTTTATACTATTCTGTGTATCACTATGCAAACATTAGAGTCAGCATTTACCCTTCTCTTTTTCTCATGCTCCTTTTTCAATATATCAGGAAATTTCATCAGCTTCACTTTTGAAATACATCCCAAAGTGGATAATTTCTCATTATCCCTCTCGCTACCATCTTAGTCCAAGAAATTGTCACCTTTTACCTGGCATATGATAGAGGCCCCCTAATTTTTCTAGCACCTTTTATTTTATCCTGCTAAATTTAATCATCAACAGATCTAAGAGAGTGATCCTAAGGGAAGCAGAATTTGTCACCCTTTGGCCAAATCCTAATGTTTTCCAATGTCATTCAGAATGAAAGTCTAATGACTTTAACGTATGAGGTCATTATAGCTTCACCTTGCTGTGACTCTGATCTAACTTTCCTTTCCCACGGCCACCTTATTGGTTTTCTGGCTGTCCCTTGAGCAATTTTGGCATGTTCAAGGCCCAGCACCATGTATTAGCTTTTCCTTCTGCCTAGAATGTTCTCTCAAGCTCAAGCTCTGTTCCCCTGTTCCTTTTAGGTATTTGCTGGAAAGACTAATTTTATGGATGAATTTCTCTCACCACCACATTTAAAATTATATCCACCTATCTCTAAATTTATCTATCTCACACTCAGTTTTTAAAAAATGTCTGTGCACACTATATATTTTTCTATTCATTTTATATCTACCTCCATTTCTAATATTGAAATTATTATTTTCCTTTTATTTCCAGTATATATGACATATGACAATGCCTTGCTGCTAGTAGCCACTCAATAAAAATTATTGAGTAAAATTCATCACTGGATCAAATATTTAATTGCTGAAGTAAGATTAATCTTTCAAGGATTTTTAATCTCTACATTATTTAGATAAAATTTTAAAGTAGATAAAATTTTCAGACTCCATTTTGGAAAGAGTCTTGATTTAGAAAAATAAGTGGAGATTCCATAATAGGATTTTTATGTAAACTTCAAAAAATTTTCTTATATAGTTTATAACATCAGTGATAATGCACAAAAAATGGCATTGTTTTTATCTGTGATAGCTGAATCCAAGGTTTTTCAGGTTCTGAGAATGGAAAAATAATAGGATAAAGTAAAATTCATCTACACTTTAAATTTTTCAAAAATAGATACATTTATTGAATGCATATTCAGTTCCACACAATATTATTATTTTCATTTTATTTGGGGAGGAAGGGGGACTGGGAATTAATAGTAGCACAGTAGTTAATATCCAAGGTGATTCAGAAAATAAATGTGTTCTCACTTGGCACAGCTAGAATAGCTGCTCAAATACATAGAAGTCTCGTGTAAAAAATTTGAGGAGCTTATATGAAGAATATGAGAATAGAAGATTGGGAAGAAAGCAAATGGTGTGAATGACGTTATGAAATCTTTGATTTCATCCTTATCTGGAAACTCCATCTTATCTTATCTACCTCTTTAATGCCAGATAAATCAAGCCCTCTGTCCAAATCATAATATCTAACAACTTACAAAGTTCCAGTTGCATTATCAACCCAATTTGATAGAAAATAATGAAGACTGAGTGATGTTGCACACTACTCAAGTTCATTGATTCTGTTCATGGTGAAGGTAGGATATGCTTCTTTTGACATGGTTTTAACATGGCTCCAGATCAGGGATTTCTGACAGGAAAAGTTAAGAACTATATTAATTTAATAAAAGTAAAAACTGTTTTTTTTTAGATGTTTTTATTCCTTGTACATGAACTTCTACTTTTTTATTCTTTGATAAATTATACATTTTGTGTACTGTGCTATACTGAGAACATTTTAGGCTAAAGATATGTTTTATTTAATATCTTTGCCTATCATAGACCACTGATCTTGACACAATGGAAAAGACAAAAAAAGTTAGTTGAAGTAAAATTAATTTAATTTCACATGACTTTTATTAGCTATTCTAGTTTAATATGAAGAATAATTTGTGATTGTTCTGTAAACTTTGAATTGGGAGTTTGAACTTACTGAACAACTAATCTGAGACTATTACATGAGTCCTTTCTTTTCTTCTCTTTATTTTACTTCACTCTTCTAAGAAGTCAGGAGGTTAGGATGCATTATCTCCAAATCCTTCTATCTTGATATTCTATGTCTATCAATAATTTACAACTGTGTTTTATCGTTATGGCCATCCTTTATTAGATTCAGAGACTCCTGGAAACAGGCTACTGCTGTACTGAAATAAGGCACAGAGTACACATGATGATTGATGTCAGCAGATTCTTCCCTCCATTTATTATTCTGATTCTGTGTTCTCATTGCTGCAGACCAGTCACATAATTCCCAACTGAGCCTCATGGAAAACAGTACCGAGGTGACTGAGTTCATTCTTGTGGGGTTAACAGATGACCCCAAGCTACAGATCCCACTCTTCATTATCATCTCTCTCATCTACCTTATCACTCTGGGTGGAAACCTGGGAATGATCGAGCTGATTCTGTTGGATTCTCGCCTCCACACTCCCATGTACTTTTTCCTCAGTAACCTCTCCCTGGTAGACTTTGGTTACTCCTCAGCTGTCACTCCCAAAGTGATGGCAGGATTCCTCACAGGAGAAAAAATCATCCCCTACAATGCTTGTGTCTCCCAGTTCTTCTTCTTTGCAGCTTTTATCACTGTAGAAAACTTCCTCTTGGCCTCAATGGCTTATGACCGTTACGCAGCAGTATGTAAACCCCTGCATTACACCACCACCATGACGACAGGTGTGTGTGCTCGTCTGGTCATAGGCTCCTACATCTGTGGCTTCCTGAATGCTGCCATCCACACTGGGAACATTTTCAGGCTCTCCTTCTGCAGGTCCAATGTGGTTGATCACTTTTTCTGTGATGCCCCTCCTCTCCTTGCCCTCTCATGCTCAGACAACCACATCAGTGAAATGGTTATTTTCTTGGTGGTGGGTTTCAATGACCTCTTTTCTGTCCTGGTCATCTTGACCTCCTACCTGTTTATATTTATTACCATTCTGAAGATGAACTCAGCAGAGGGACGCCAAAAGGCCTTTTCCACCTGTACTTCCCACCTCACTGCAGTCTCCATATTTTATGGGACAGGCATCTTCATGTATTTACAGCCCAGCTCCAGCCATTCCATGGACACAGATAAAGTGGCCTCCATGTTCTACACAATGATCATCCCCATGCTGAACCCCTTAGTCTACAGCCTGAGGAACAAAGAGGTCAAGAGTGCCTT
>PVKZ01007835.1:0-19881 GCA_004027375.1 Macroglossus sobrinus | reverse complement strand
AGGAAGGAAGGAAGGAAGGAAGGAAGGAAGGAAGGAAGGAAGGAAGGAAGGAAGGAAGGAAGGAAGGAAGGAAGGAAGGAAAGAAAGAAAGAAAGAAAGAAAGAAAGAAAGAAAGAAAGAAAGAAAGAAAGAAAGAAAGAAAGAAAGAAAGAAAGAAAGAAAGAAAGAAAGAAAGAAAGAAAGAAAGAAAGAAAGAAAAAGAGAAAAAGAAAGAAAGAAAAAGAAAGAAGAGAGAGAGAGAAAGGCAGGCAGTCAAAGGCAGAAGGAGGCAGGGAGGAGAGAGAGGGGAAGGACAGAGAGAGAGGAATGGTGACACAGAAGGAAAGAGAAAGGAAAAGTGAGACAAAGACGCAAGAGAGAGGGATAAAGAAGTCAGGAGAGAACTTGACCGATTTAGGGGGACATGTGATATTAGCTCCTTAAGAGAATTGTGGATATTAAGATGATCGAGCAAAACCTGGGTGTTCCAGGTCTGGGAGGACTTCGTCCTCACGATGACCTGGAGCCCCATGTGCCTGGGTGACACAGGGCAGGGAAGGTAGGAGGCCACAGGCTCAGATCCTACCCACTTTCCCCACCTAATAGTCAGTGTGGACTGTGCCATCTGTGGAAGGCACGGGCTGGGTGCTGGGCAAGACCTCAACGTCCAGCCTCCTCGCAGCCAACCCTGCAGATGAGGGATGAGGTGCAAGTGGGAGGGACTGACCAGCCTCAGCCTCTGCATGGGCCAGGCAGGTCCCCTGCTCTTTGGAGCCCAGGTCAACGCCGTACTTGCCTCCTCCCAATGCCCACATTAAAATCACAATGAAATGATAGAACAATCAACCTGGAGAACCAACTGAAGACCAGCTGCACGGTAGTCCTGTAACTCAGGATATAAAGAAAAAGCCATGTCGAGACTGGTAGGAGGGGCAGAGACGCGAAAGGGGCTGGTGCCGCCCCCACGTGTGGCCATGGAGAATCGGGAGGGATGTCTCAGCTGAGGAATGAGGGGTCCCAGCCCCACACTGGGATTCCCAATCTGGACACCAGTGGAAGGAAGAAGAGTCCCTACAACACCTGGCTGTGACAATCAGCAGGGGATACCGTCTAGGTGAGTTGGAAAGCCAGTGGAAACCCAAGTGTTCTCTAAAAGGTCTGTGCACAGACTATATAGCTCACAGGCACTCACCCTGGGCTCTGGCAGAGGGGTGGTGAGGAGGGACCAGAGACATACAGGGAGAGACTGAGTTTGTGGCTTCAGGGAGAGAGCTAAAGGGACAGCCACAGTTGTCCCTGCATGGAGCCCTCCCCCCCACATGATCAAATCTGAATCTGCACTGGCCTGAGAACTCTGCTTGCTCTGCCCTGGTGATTGCCTAGGACCCCCGCCCCCGCACCCAGCACATGCACCGCCAAAGGCTCTTTTGGGGGCGGACAGCCAGCCTTGGTCTGTGCTGCATTCTCTCTTGGACAGCTCTTGGGGCTCTGCGAGCCCCACGCGTGTGGTGGATGACCTCGTGGCCCCAGCCTCGGCACTGACACCAAATCTGAGTCTGCATTCACCTGGAGAATACCACTCCCCTGATGCCCTCACCCCACCTCACTCAACTTCTGAACCAACACCTTGCAGTCTTGCAGGCAGCCAGAGCACAGCATCAATCCTTGGGGTGCCCCGAACCTTTTGCTGAGCCGCCCCAGGCCCAGTGCTGGTGGCAGCTGGCTTTGGTTCACACTGTGGCCACTCCCACATGCCTCTAGGTCCAGCGCAGGTAGTAACAAACTGTGGATCATTTTGTGGCTCCCACCAGGCAGGCCTAGGCCAGTCACAGGCAGTGGCTGACCTTGACCTCCACAGGAGGCCCTCCCAGGGCTGCCATACCTGGGGCCCAGCTTCAGACCACAACAGAGCACCATTGGGTCAGTCCAGCAAGCAGCAAACCGAAAGGGTGGTCCTGGCAGGCAGATGAGCCCACTGAGTCTCCAGCATGGCAGCTCATACACGGTGGGCATAGCCAGTCCTTACAGCCAGTCATCCTAAGAGTCAGTCCCACCCACTGATGTGCCAACAGCGATCAAGGCTCAGTACAACAGGAGGACAACACAAGCCACACACGGGACATATCTGGAGCACTGGACTCAGGTGACCAGGAAGAGTGTACCACTGGGCCTCATAGGACACCTACTACCTAAGGTCACCCTGCCAAGACTGGGAGATGGAGGAGGTCTACCTAATGGCTAGAAATGAACACAGAGAGGCAGCCAAAATGAGGAGATGAAGACGTATGTCCCACATGAAAGAACAAGAGAAACTTCCAGAAAAAGAACTAAAGGAATAGAGTCTAGCAATCAGATGCAGAGTTCAAAACACTGGTGACAAGGATGCTCGAGGAACTGGGTGAGAACTTCTACAAAGAGGTGACAAACGTAAAAAAAGGACATAGACCCCATTAACAAAAACTAGTCAGAAGTTAAGACTGCAATCACTGACGCAAAGGATACACTAGAAGGAGTCACAGCAGAGGACATGAAGCAGAGGACGGAATCAGTAAGTTGGAAGACAAGGAAGCAGAAAACACCCCATCACAACAGTGAAGAGAAAAAAGAATTTAAAAAAATGAGGATTGTTTAAGGGACATCTGGGACAACATCAAACAGAGCAAATTTTGCATCATGGGGGACCAGAGGAGAAGAGAGAAAGCAAGGAATGGAAAACCCATTTAAAGAAATAATGCCTGAAAACATCCCTAAGCTGGTGAAGGAAATGGACATACAACCTCAGGAAGCTCAGAGAGTTCCCCAAAAAATGAACCATAATTTTAGTCGTAATTAAAATGCCACAGGTTAAAGACAAAGAGAGTATCTTCAAAGCAGCAAGAATAAAAGCACTTATCTACAAAGGAATCTCCATAAGATCAGTAGCTGATTTCTCAAAAGAAACTTTGCAGGACAGAAGGGCTCAGCACAAAATATTCAATGTGATGAAAATGCAGGATTGGCAACCAAGAATACTTTATCCAGCAAAGCTATCACTTAGAGTTGAAGGACAGATAAAGAGCTTCCCAGACATGAAAAAGCTAAAAGAATGTATCACTTCCAAGCCAGTCTTACAGGAAATATTGGAGGGACTTCTTTAAGTAGAAGAAAAATTTATGTATCAAACATATGAATAAAAAATGGAGATAACTAGATAGCTATTTACAAGTATCTCACATGAAAAAGAATTAAGCGCTCCAATCAAAATACAGCGTGGCTGAATGGATAAGAAAACAAGACTCTTAAATATACTGCCCATAAAAGACTCACTTCATATTAAAAGACACAAAGAGATGAAAAATCAGGAAAAAGATATTGCATGATGGACCTAGAGGGTATTGTGCCGAATGGAGTAAGTCAAATCGTACACTTGAAACTAATATACTATCGTATGCCCACTATAATTGAAAAAAAACTAATTGAATTACAAACTGTAAATATGAGCCACTAATTATCTATCATATTTCAATAAAGGTTTAAAACAATTTTTTTAGTAAAAAATAGCTAACATACAATATTATATGAGTTTCACGTGTACACCACAGTTTGGATGCTCTTTTGCCAACAATGTTATTTTTTTCTTATTTCTATTTAAGAAAATTGTGGTTACCAAATGTTTGAGTTTAGTCTCACAGATACTTTCCACATTTTAAAGCATGTATTTAAAATTTTAAGTAGATTTGACACGTTCTAATTAGGATGTAATCAGTCCAAAAATTTTGGATTTACAGAATTTGATGCTTGCTTGGAGCTTGGACCATAAAGCTTGCTGTTCTTCTATAGATTCAATGTAGGTTTAATGTTTGATCCATAAAAAGTGACCTGTTTTGCCAAATTATAAAAAGATCACATACCGTGATCAAGTGAAATTTATTCCTGGGATGAAAGTTTGGTTCAATATCTGTAAATTAATGAATACCCCTGAGAGGGGTGGCCTGTTGCTTTGTTTTACAGATGAGGAGAGCGAGGTTCTAGGATGCTGAGCATCATGGTCCAGCTCTCCCGCTGGCGAGAAGGGGACCAGGAACCCTGAATGCAGACGTGCTTGCTCCCTCTCCCTCCCCTCCCCTCCTCCCCTCTCTCCACCCCTCCCTCACCTGTCCCCTTTCTTTGCTAATCTGTTCCCCCCATTCATTCTTGGCTGAGAAGAAGAGACAGCATCAGACACACAGCAAGGCGGGAGGCACCCTTGGCCTCGGGGGACAATGGCGGGGCCCCCCTGGTCCCAGCTCCAGCCCCAGCCCCGAGCATCTGAAAATCAGGGCCCTAAACCCACTTCGTCATGTCACCTGAGTAAGTCTCTGCTTCTCCACATCGGAGCCGCCTGAGGTGGGGGATGAGGGAGCTCTCGGGGCACCCGGGGGGGAAATGGAGTCCCCTCCAGAGCAGGGAGGCTCTAAGCCACCAAGGCTCACGGGACAGGGACCCGGGGGGGGGGGGCCTGGGCTCCAGGGGCCCGTATTTCCTCCTCGCCCACAGCCCTGGCAGCAAGGAGGAAGGGGCCCCCTGCCCATCCCGACTGAACCAGTCACGTGCCCGATCCCAGCCCCTCTCTCCCTCTGTCATCCGAAGTTGAGGGGCAGAGAGGGTCCCGTGGGGTTGGGGTGACCCCCGGGAGCATTCGGACCCAGCTTCTCTGCTCAGTGGTTTCTCCTACGCAAGGACAATCAGAGCCACCCTGCAGGCGGGTGACCGCGGAGGGACAGCGCATGTGCGGGACGCCCTTCCCGAGCCTTCCTCTCACCGACGGTGGGGTCGAGGGGTGCAGCTTAGCTCTCCTGCCAGGCACCCGGGGGAGGGCTGAGGGAGGCGGGGACGTCCTCAAAGTCCCCAGGGACCTACCGGGACCGCTGTGTGCACAGGACAGGAGCTGGCAGGCCCCCTGCCGCCTGAGGGGAGCAGCACCCTTCAGAGGCTGTCCTCCATCAGCAGTGCCTGCACTGCTTCCCCGAGGGTCGTCCCATCATCCCGGGGCCCCTAGTCTCACGGAGACCCCCAGGCTCGTCTCCCACCTGGCGCGTGGGTTGTGAGGGGATCAGACCCCTTTCTCGCCTCTCTGCTCCACCGTTGCCCTTGGTGGCTGTGGCCGGGACACGTGTGACACGCAGGCATTAGGTCAGCATTTCGGCCTGGACCCCCGGCCAGGCCCGTCACAGCGCTGCCCTCCCGGGAGCCGCCTCCAGAAGCCCTGCCCTCCCAGGGGCTGCCAGAAGGACCCGCCCAGGTCATCAGAGTCCCCCGCTGGTGCAGGCAGGAGGCCCCCATGGAGGGACCCCGAGGCCCCCAGGATCCAGCCGTCCATGGATACCCAGACTCCGAGGCAGAGCGATGGGTGGCGACCCTGCGGGCGGGGCGGGCTGAAGCCCGTGAGCCCACGACAATCACGAAGGCTCGGGTGGCACTCTCACTCGGTGCCAGCCCTCGTGTTAGTCTCCGTCTCATAGCCGAGGACGCCGGGGCACAGAGCCGGTGGGGATCGTGTCTGAGGGTCGTTCAGGCCTACGCGGTGGAAATAGCACAGAATATGAGCCAGCGCCCATCTCCATCCAAGTCCAAGTTCAACGGCGTCTGGTCGGCAGGACTCGTCACACCACAAACACTGCGAACGAGGGGGGAGCTGGCCCCGAATCCCCTCTCAGGGTCCAAGAACACGGCTTCCTTTCTCACGTGTCACATCGCCTCACGTGTCACATGTGCAAGGCGCTTGCCACGCAGGCCGCCTCAATCCACATGCGTTTGTGAACCAGGAGAAGAAGCACAGTCTGCGTCCACGGCTGTCGTGCGCCTGGAACCTTCCAGAACAGTGTTCCTGTGACTATTCTCCCTGTGGTCCCACGTGGGGCCCGGTCGGGTCTCAGAGCCAGGATCGAGATCACTGTGAGATGAGTGGATGGCGACTTGTCATTCGCTCTCTCTCCTCCGTCCTAGAGCACCGATCGCTCTTTTGCTCATACGTTAATTTCATTTTGAATCC
The DNA here is from genome assembly GCA_004027375.1 of Macroglossus sobrinus. Lineage (NCBI taxonomy): Eukaryota > Metazoa > Chordata > Mammalia > Chiroptera > Pteropodidae > Macroglossus > Macroglossus sobrinus. Next base: position 13,892 of record PVKZ01007835.1, on the reverse strand, counting down.
TTCCAGTTGACGTCAGAGGGACCTCACATGGCCTCCTTATTTACAGATGTCAAGATCTAATGCTTCAAGATCCGGGATCAGATCTGAAAATTAATAATTAATAATAATAATTATAATAATATAATACAATAAAAAACAATCCTGATACAACTCCAAAACATTAAAAATCCATTGCCTAAAATAGGCGCTATAGAGCTCGCAATTCAAGTGACTCACACACCACGCAGCTGGTGACCCTCACTTCCTCCCAAGCTAATTAAATTAAAAAAAAAGAAAACACAAAACTTGGGAGATGCCTGCTCTCTGCGAGAAGCAGGCCCCGTGCGCTTCCTCCCTCGGCCACACAGGGCACATAAAAACCCCATTTGGAGACGCACCCCTCCCCCATGTGACAGCTCCATCAGGGTCGTTTCCAAAACCTGCAGCTGTCGCGCCCAGAGGCGGACGCTCCGCCCGCACACACCTGGTGGCGTGGAAGCCCCTGGGACACAAAGCTCTTCCTGCAGAGACAAGGTCGCTGTCCACACAGGGAGAGAAAGGGGAGCCACAGATTCCAAAAGGGGGGGGGGTCCCCAGCCTACGAGGCCAGGAAGAGCTTGAGGCAGAAATGGAAGGACTTGTACCCACGCCTTGCTCATTTCTGAGTGGAATTGGGGGTGGTGGGGAGTGGTTTGTGTTCTTCTGGATAGTTCTCTGAAGTTTGCACATGCTCTGTGATGAGCACACACGGCATTTTGTCCCCCACTGGGGCGGGGGACATTTCTTGCTCTGCAAAAACGGAACAGAATGGCGTTGTCCCCTCGTCTAAGTGCTCCTGGGCTGGGGTCACTTGGTGTTCCCACGAGCGGGCCCACCCAGCTGTGTGTGAGTCACCCCAGCCCTCTGCTCATTATTTAATTAGCCCACGAGGGACTAAAGTTTAAAAAAAAAATTGGTGGTTTAGATGATGGGACCAAGCAGGAGAGCGATTTTCTGTAAACACAGAACTTTTAATAGTATGGAAGGATTTATACAACTCAAGAGTGGGAACTCCATGAAAAAAAAATACGCTGGTTACTAAGCTAACTGCTCTTTTCTTCTGTTGCTAACAGCTCTTCTAGTTTAATTCCGTCCTTTCTGATCCCAGTTGGGGTGCCCTACCCCCAACAAAAGCGTGTTCCAGTCTTGACTCTCCTGTTCGTCCGCCCTATTCCTTCCTGTGGGCAGAGTGAGCGGGAACCTTGAGGTGTTCAGCTCTGTCCTTGTCAGCTCTGTATCCTCCCAGAAGAGGACCTGGCTTCAGGTGACATCACCACTGATGGTTTGGTTTCCCTGGAAACGAGTTCAGCTGCTACCTCTGGCCAAAATAGAAAAGTGCTTTTGTGGGTTCTCGTTTTCGTTCACCCCATTTCCAGAACCGTGGCCCTGAGAACCCCCTAAGTACAGGCAACTGATGAAGGAGACGCTGGAGTCTTGGCATGGCCACCCTAAGCGTTATGACGCTGGGGACATCGGTCTCTGGGAGATGTCCCATGCCCAGCGCAGATGCAATCACCGATTCATGCATTCCCCCCACGAATGCCTCTGACCCAGGCAAGGCTAAGCGTGAACAAGACAGTGAGGATTTTTGCAGGAAAGCTCTATGGCAAACACGCAGCTACAGACGTAGCGACTTCAGGTGATAATAGTGCTGGGGATAAAAATCAAACAGGGCAGCGAGGTGGGAGCGGCCACCGAGCTAGGGTGGTGGGTCGGGCGAGGAGCTACCGTGCCTGGTGACAGATAAGCAGAGACGTGATAACGGTGAGGAGGGTGTGAGCACTTTGCCAGGTTTGGGGGAAGGCACGAAGCAGTGGAAACTGACGAAGCAGAAATCTAAGTTCTCCGGTCCCCTGGGTGAACCCTAGGGACAGAATCGCTGGGTCACGTGGTCACGCGAGGACCTAGGATGCAGCTTTGTTATTCGCATGCCACTTTCCTGCAAGGACTGTGCTCACGCCAGAGGGCAAGTGTGAATCCAGCCTGAGGGGAAGGGAGGGAGGGGTGCTGGTTCTCACAAAAGTTGCCTGGCGCCCCTGGTCATCTCCTTGAACCAGAAACATCTTCCTTAGCAAATGGTTAGGGGAGGGGCTTCTTATTAATGACATGTTTTTACTAAAAGCTATTTGGGGGGGGTTGGCTTTGTTTTGCTACTGCCTGAGGCAGTAACTTCACACGCACACGCACACACACGCACACACACACGCACACACACATGCGTGCACCCTCCCCCTCTGAGAATAATTGGACCGTCAGAATTAGCCATTTGGTTTATCCTCAGTGGGAAGAGAGAGTCCGAATGGAAAGGACTGGGCTTTGCTCCCCTTCTCCGAGTCAAGGCGAACCCGCCAGTCCCCTCATTCATTATTGCCGACCGCTAATGACCCACGAGACAGGCGGTGACACACTACTGAGCACAGGGCATGGGGCTGTCAGCACCCAGCTGTGGGTGCAGGGCTGCCCCTCAGCCTAGAAAGGCCCAGAAGAGGCCGAACAGGCTCTACCTTCCCCCACGTCTCCCACCATCCCCGTGTGTCCTGCCTCTGGGCCCCTCACAGGAAGTGGGCGTGGCCTGGCCAGGTGCTCCTTCTCCCTCCCCCCCCCCCGCCGGCCTGGGCTTACACCCTGGCAGGCTTCCAGGTGGGAAGTACAACATCCCGGCGTCTTGGGGGCCGTCCAGAACTCCAGATGTTTGGCGTCCGCGGCCCCCAGACCTGGGTGATCGAATCTGACACTTCTTTTACAGCGTGTAGGCACAGCTGTCCAGAGGACGCGCATCCACTTCATCTTCCCCTCCTGGCTCCAGGGCACTCTGAGTTCTGATCCCAGCAACGTTTGGGCAGCTCCTCCTTCCATCCCAACTCTGGGAAGGACGCAGGAGCCCCCCGATCTGCGTGCGAAGGCGGGGAGGCGGGGACCCTGGCCTGGAGGGTGGAGAGGTGGGGAGAGGGGCAGAGGGAACTGCACGGGATGTGGGTTCCACAAGACAGCCTCGGCTTCTGGGCTTCTGGGACCCTAAAGCAAGCTCAAACAGCCTGCCCCCCAACACCCAGAAGCCAGAAAGAGACACTTCCTTCGAGGAGGTGAAAGACAGACAGACAGACAGACAGAGGATGAGCGCTGGGGAAGGGCCCAGACAACCCCCTGCTCCGTCTCTTCTCCCACTGTCCCCATCCCCGGGGTCCCCGCGTGACCCACCGCACACACCACCTGCCTTTCCCGGAATGCACCCCACACTCTGCTGCCCCCCGTCTCCCCGTCTGTCTGTGAAGCTTCGCCATCCTCCTGGGCTCAGCACCAGTGGCCCCCCTCCCTGTGGCCTTCCACGGGTACCCCTGTAGAGCCACCAAGTTCTCCTCTGTAAGCTCAGCAATGGGGCTGCCCTACCATGGCACCCTGCGTCACCTAGCATGTCCTCAGGGACAGGACAGGGGCCATGCATCTCTACAGCTTCACCCCAGTCCAGAGCCTGGAAGGGGACAGCAACGTGACAGCTCAGAGAAAGTCTGTCATCAGCAAATCTGTTGGAGGAAGAGAGGCCGAGTGACAGCTCTGAAGCCACAAGTGGGGCGCCTGCAATTTGGGGACCCTCCACCTACATCCCCTGCGGTGTTTTCTTGAAAGGCATTTAAGCATCAACCTTAAGAATCAGGAGATGGTCCTTAAAAATCCGGATATCCGGTGTCTAGTGAAAGCATCAGGCTATATCCCACACCTTGTCCCTTGGTGGCTTCAGACCGGACCCTGTGGGCACCGAGTGTGCCACCCTCTGAGAAGGGTGATGCCTCAGGAAAGGGGCATCAGGACAGAAAAAAGAACCTTCCTCACATCTTGCTGGAGCCTGACCAGGATTTGAAGCCACAGCTTCCCCTTCACCCTCCCGAAAGGAAGAGAGACCTCGGAGAGTAAATCAGAGCCACCCCCATGCCCAGCCACCTGGATCTGAGGGTCTCCGGGCAGCCCTGTCCCCTCCCGAAAAACCGAGCCAGCAGCCTGCCAGGCCCTCGCCCACGATGTCCACGTTGTGACTGTCCCCAGCCTCCCCTGCCACAGATCAGAGATGCTTCTCCTTCAGTTGTCACTTCCTGCCGATTTCTGTCCCTACAAGTTGATCTGATGAACTTTATTTTAGTTAAAAACCACAGACTGGGGGTGAGGTGGGGTGGGGGAAAGTGGGGGAACGGGTGGGAACGGGGAGGGAGGATAATGGGGGCCTCCGGGAAGCTTGGGTGGGGTGACGGTGGTTTCACAGAAGGCCACCTGAGTCCGAGGTATCAAATTCTGCGAATGAAATAGGCACAGCTTGCTGTGTGTCGTTATTCCTCAATGAAAAACAGTTTTGTTGTTGTTGTTGTTTGTTTTTAAGAAGCAAGTGGTGGGTGTTGATAGCTCTCAGTAGATTCTGGATCACAGAGGTACCAGTCTGGAAGCGAAAGGCATGGCGGCCACACCGCCTTCTCCTCCTCTGCACCCGGCCCGCATCCTCTCGGAGACGCCTGCCATCAGTGGTGGCCCGCTCACACCGAAGCCATTCCCTGGGCCTCCCGGTGCTGTTTCTGTCTGTGCCGAAGCCCACACACCCAAATGAATCACAAGTGTCACCCAGATAACTTCTCTGAAGAAAGCAAAGCCTCTCACCAGCAACACAAGGTCACCTCCACCGAACCCTCTTTCAGGCCCCTCCCCCTGCCCGCCCGGCTGTTCGCAGCTCGCAGTGGACCAGCTTGGGTGGTCGGCCTGCCAGGCGGGCCTCACACCCCCGTTACTGCGGACAGCCTGGCGGTCCCTGCTCTCCGTCTCCCTAATGAACTCCGACTCTCCGGGAAAGCATTTGTTTGCACGAAATGTGGCTAGGGGAGGAGTGGGCGAGGGGAGAAGGAGAAGCTTCTGGAAAGGCACGGACAGTGGCCTCCAGGCAGTTTTGCCCCTTCTGCAGCGGGGACTGCAAAGCAGCCCGGGCTGGGCTCGGCTGCAAGGCATTCTGGGACCTTCACTGTGGGTGGCCACAGACCAGCAGGAACTGATCTTGATGTAGGACATGCCTTCAGGGGCGGGGACATCTGTCCTGTCTCTGTGTCCGAATGGGGATGGATGTCCTTGGCCTTATTCTGGCCATCCCATTAATACTCACGGGGTCTGGGTTCCTGGAGGCGAGGTGGGATGAGGCATCAGGTGGGGACAGCTCGGGGCTCCCAGGGTGAAGTGCAGGAAATGGGTACAGCCTTTGGAAGAAAAATGACCAGGGCAGGGCAGAACCTGGCTAAGATGCTACGTTCAGCTCAGGACATCTGGGTCCAGGTAAGAATCCTTTGGTCCTGCCCTTACATGCAGGCCATCTGTTCCATCCTTGCACCCCAGCCACCCATCATCCCGGCGGGCACAACACCCCAAATCTGCCCTGCACCCTCCTTCCACGACTGAAGACTAAAAATCATATGTTTAAATAATTCATGGATTTTAAAGGAATCATAGTGGTATTATCATTTCCCAACAAAATGAAAAGGAAATAATTACCTATCAAAAAATATGAAATACAGCCAAGGTAATACTTAGAGGAAAACTTAACAGTTTGAATATATTTCATAGAAAATAAGAAAGACTGAAAAAAATGATCGAGCATAAAGGTAAAATATATGATATAAATGAAAATCAGGGCGATGAGACTGTACATAATACAGACGACACATAAAACCAAAGGTTCATTGAAACACCTAAGAAGAGAGATTATCAAGATGCTGGAGTAGATAGACGCCTCCTCTCAAGACTGCATCAAAATTACACCAAACTACAGAACAAAACATCCTGGAGAATCGCGAGAGGTCTAGCTAAACAGAAGTCCTACAGCTAAGGATATGCAGAAGAGGCCACCTCGAGACAGGTAGGAGCACAAAGATGCGGAACGGGCTGGTTCCACACCTGCGTGTGGCGGTTCAGAATCGGAAGGGACGTCTTGGCTGCGAAGGTCCCCCCAGGGGAGTGAGGGGTCCCAGCCCAGGATTCCAGTGCTGGGAAGACAAGTCCCCACAATCTCTGGTTGTGAAAACCAGCTGGGATGGTGACTGAGGGACACGGAGGGCAGCGGGAGTCATGGACATCCCTCTTAAAGGGCCAGCACGGACTTACCACTGATGGACTTGCTGCTCTGAGCTCCAGCGAAAGGTGCCAGGGAGGGACATAGAGGGCTTCAGAGCCAGAACTGGAGGAGCAGCTTTCTCCTGGATAGAAGTGCTGGCAGAAGACGCTGTCCCTTTGTTGAGCCCTCACCCCTTTCAGTGTGCAGACACAGCTGGCACCACGTGAGTCTCCATCCACCTCACTGACACTGCTCACCCCACCCATGCGATTCCCTGAGGCCCCGCCCACTTGGTTATGAGGTCCCGCCCACTCAATTATGAGGCCACGCCCATGCGATTCCCTGAGGCCCCGCCCCTCCCAGCCTGCAGGCCCACCCAAGCCCCCTCCAGTGCCTTTTTCATACAAATGACCTGTCTTGGCTCATGCTACAGAATTTCCTAAAATCTCTCAAAGGTTCACAAAACCCAAACAAGCAGCTTCTGGCCTCGCTGGTCCCCGTACCTCTCGCTGAGCAGCCCCTAGGCCGGCACTAGCAGCAGCTGGACTTGGTTTGTGGCTTGGCCTCTCTAGGTACCTCCAAGCCCAGCACAAGTGACAGCCATCTGCGGATTGCTTGATGGCTCAGGCCAAGTGGCCCCAGGCAGGGTTCAGGCTGTGGCTGAACTTGACCCGGGGTGGGTTGCCTTTCGAGAGGCCCTAGAACTTATTATCTAAAGCATTATACAGATTTCATGCAATCTCCATCAAAATCTTATCAGCACTTTTTAAAGAAAGAACAAAAAATCATCAGATTCGTATGGAAGTACAAAAGAGCCCAAATAGCCAAGCCATCCTGAGAAAAAAAACAACCAAGGCTAGAGGTATCACTCTGCCTGACTGCAAATTACACTACCAATCAACAATAAGCAAAACAGCATGACACTGGCAGAAAAACAGACACCCAGACCAATGGAACAGGACTGAGAATCCAGAAATAAACCTTCATTTATATGGGCAAATAATTTTCAAATACACACACACACACACACACACACACACACACACACACACACAATGGAGAAAGGAAAGCCTCTTCAATAAATTGTGCTGGAAAAAATGGAAAGCCACATGCAAAGGAATGAAACTAGATTGCTATCTGTTACCGTACACCGAAATTAACTCAAAATGGATCAAAGGCCTAAATAAAAGACTTAAAACAATAAATTCCATAGAAGAGAACATAGGTACTAAACTCACGGACCTTGGATTTAGAGAGGATTTTATGAACTTGACCTCACAGGCAAGGGAAGTAAAAGTAAAAAGGAATAATGGGACTATGTCGAACTGCAAAGCTTCTGTACAGCAAAAGAAACCATCAACAAGATAAAAAGACAACCATCTGAATGGGGAGAAGATGTTTGCAAATGATGCCTCCGATAAGGGCTTAATATCCAAAATATACAAAGAACTCAAATGACTCAATGATAATAAAAGGACAATCCAAATAAGAAATGGGCAAGAGACCTGAACAGACACTTCTCCTAAGAAGATGTACAAATTTCCAGCAGACATGTGAAAAGATACTGAATTTCCTTAGCTATTAGAAAAATACAAATCAAAACCACAATGAGATACCACCTCACACCCGTTAGAATAGCTATCATCCACAGGACAATTAATAACAAGTGTTGAGGAGTTTCTGGGGAAAAAAAGAACTCTCATCCATTGCTTATGGCAATGTAAATTGATACAGCCACTATAGAAAACAGAATGGCAGTTTCTCAAAAAAATAAGAATAGAATTACCATATGACTCAGCAATCTCTCCTCTGGGATTGGAAAACATTTATCCGCAAAGATATATGCTGAGCTAAAAATAAAAATCAGAAAAGCAAACAAGGTATTGATGATGATATCATCTTCATTAAAAAATGGATAAAATAATAGAATTATTATTTGACATGTCCACAGGTACAGAACGCAGTTATACAAATCAATAACGCTGCTTTAACTGTGCAATAGGTAGCTCGAAATGTAATATTTAAAATTTCACAATCGCAAAATAGAGGCATGTAACATCCAGAAATCAACCCAACAAAAATGTGCAACCTTGACCGAGATCATTACAAAACACGAAAAGACATGGAAGAGAAAAACAAAGAATGAGGTATCCACTGTTCATACATAGAAAGACCCAAAATTGTAGAGATCTACTCGCTCTGCCTCCAAATAAATAAACATGGACACAAAGGGCAATTCTAAGTGAAGTTCTTTGGTTCTTTCATTCATCTGGGAAAACTGGTTCTAATATTAGCATGAAACACAAAAAACAATTTGAATCTCTAAATTGATTTTGAACGCTGTCATCAATGCAAATCTCACCCTACTGGATATTAAGAAATAGTGTGGTCTTTGTCCATACAAATGGAGTGATGAAATACCGAGGTACGATCAGTAACGGGCTCGGGCATTAATCAGGATGCAGAGTTTAATAGAAAAAGCATCATGAAGATGGGGAGTGGGGTCTTGGACACAAACATACAAATTTCAGATGAATCCCATGAAAGAAAAAAACAAGAAAGACCGTGGCTGGAAGGAGAGGTGGGAACAAGGTAACTTTGTTTTGTTGTGGGTTTTTGTTGTTGTTGTTGTTGTTTGGGTTTTTATGTGTGTGTTTTTTTGGTTTTTTGGTTTTTTTTGTTTTTGTTTTTGCTTGTTTGTCTGTTTGTTTTAATGGAGAGATAACTGAATGCAAACAAGCCAATGGGAAGGACTCAGGTGAGAGGCAGAGTGTAAGCTTACTGGACAGAATGGATGACTACTCTTTCTGGGGTAAGATTCTGGAGAACTCGGGAGGAGATTGAGACGTGAGAAATTTGCATATCTGGTCCAGGAAGCAAAGGGTGTTTCTGTGGATTACTCACCCTCTTCCGTGTCGACTTCCCTGGTATGCTGCACCTCTGTATTTCAGGACAAGGATGGGTGGGAATCAGCGGGGCCCTGCGAGCCTTCGTGACAGCGAAGGTTAACTCAGGAAGCTTACCAGCTGCTGGAGGACAAAGACTCTTGGGGATTCATGGGCTTCCAAATAAGGGTGGATGCTACATACGGGAATCCCTGGGGGCCCATCAAACGTCTACCCAGTTAGCGATGCAGCTCCACCCTCAGCGTGAAAGGTGACCCGTCCAGTGAGTGGGCGGTGCATGTAGTAGGTTTGATTTAACGATCGGTGGATCCTAGAAGCTCGATTCTGCTGAAGGGGTGAGGCCTTAAACTAGCCTCGCTTGGCTCCTCGCTGCGCTTTAATTTCATGCACTAAAACCAAGCCAAGAAACTGCGTGACGGGGACTGAGAAGATACGTGGCCCTCATACATAATGGCAGAGTCAGCCCCATTGGGTGGGGGGCTTGGGCCTGGGGCTCCTTCCCATCCATATGGCCTACTGGGCAGGCCTGGGTGGGCCTAGCAGTGAGATGCAGCCTAGAACGGGCATGAGGTGCCAAGTGAACTAAGCATCCTTCTGTGGACAAAAATATGGGGCTTCTGGAGCAAAATTAAAAGGAACCAGTGGCTGTCCAGGGTTTAGGGACAGCAGCTATAAAATGCGGGCATCTCAGAATTAGGACTCAGAGTTGGCCTGGCACCGCCCCGTGGAGGCGGGAGTGGGGGCGGGGTTTGAGTTTGCTCGAATCTTTGGGTGAAGACCCCAAATCAAGAGGCTTGGGCCTACAGAGGATATAATGGCTAAGCACGGGGTTGAGTGTTTTCTGCTCCATTCGTGCACTTCAGCCATTATATCTGGGCTCTCACAATGGCTGGAAAGTTCCAGAATAGTCTCACCATAGAAAGATCCCAGATGTTTGAAGCCAGATTGCTACAGCACTATAGAAGAGGCGTTGGTGCCTGGAATAATCTTTCTTGGACAAGAAACCTAGATGCTCGTGAGCTGTTTTATTGTTATCTCTGTGATGGTCGCCTTGGGCAGATGTGAGAAGTTTCCTGCAGGTAAGTGGCTTGGTACCTGTGAGGAGCACAGCCAGATGGGTGCATGTGTCCCATCATCCTGCCCTGTGGCATTGGGGGGTCTGCTGGTGCACTTCTGTCCACAGTCTGCCTGAGACAAGCCAGCCCGTAGCCTGGGGTCTGACAATACAGCATGAGCCCCCTCCAATTTCAAGTGCCTGGGCCTCTCCAGCACCTACCCCCAGGGGCACAGGGGGTGCAAGTGTTGGGCCGCCCAGCTGGAAACCTGGGAGCAGCGATTCTGACAGGGCCCCAAGGTGCCCCGGTCACTGCGGATGGAGATGAGAGCTGGTCTCTCTCGCCAGGACACACAATCCCGCAGTCTTGTTTTCAGTCAGACAATCGACCACTGTCCCCTCCGGCTGGCAGCTCGGCCACCTGCCCAGGCCCAAGCCGAACAAGGGGCAGGAGTCCCTCCCAGGAGCCCTCCCCGGCGTCGCCATCCCCTGGTCCCAATTAGGGGGTGTGGATCCGGTCTCCAAAGACGTCCTCGCGTGCCTGGCCCCGCTGCCCGGGGCTTCGTTCCGGCTCACATCCAAAAGGCCAGGTTGGAGCCCACTTCCTCTTAGTCACAGGCACGCGTTAAACAGTCTCAGGTGGCCTTGGATGTCCTCTTCCGCCTGTGCTGGTTTTTGTGTTTATCCCTCCAAATAAGTCAGAGCATTTCCCACGATGCTGAAAAAGAGCGAGTCACGGCGTGTAGTGAACAAACAGCAGCAGGAAACAAAACGAAATAAACAGCGGTGCGGGGAATGTCATCTTTGAAGTCAGTATCGGGTATGGAGACACAAGGTCACTTTCTGGTGTGGGCTTTGAGCCCGCAGGAAAGGCGACCTTACAGCTAGAGGGGCGGGGTGGGGCGGTGGCCACGCCCACCTCCTTAGCCACGCCCCATCTCAAGTCACGCCATATCCCAAGCTTCTCTCACTTCTCAAGCCACGCCCACCCCAAGCCACGCCCCATTCAAAGCCAAGCCCCATCCCAAGCCTCTCCTCATCCCGTCTTTCTTGACTCCAAAGCCACGCCCACCTCCAGGCCACGCCCACTCAACCTCTTTCACCTCCCAAGCCACACCCGCTGCCCAGGCCACGCCCTCATACCAAGCCACGCCTGCTCCCAGGCCACGCCCCATCCCAAGCCTCTCCTTATCCCAAGCCTTTCTCACCTCCCAAGCCACGCCCGCTGCCCAGGCCACGCCCATCCCCAAAGCCACGCCCACCTTCCACTGTGCGGCATTTCATCATAATGAGGGCTGCCCGCCACTTTGTCTGAGATTGGCGGTCACATAGCGGTGGCCCGGCAGGCTCTGGGGTCCTCACTCATCTCCAGAAACAGACGACAAGAGCCCAGAAAGGGACAGTGGAATGACACTTTGGCTTTGGGCTTACAGTGTACCATTCCCAGCATGGCCAGACGATAGGACTCGGGCACGGTGACAGCGGCCCTGGCATCGAATCCTGGGGACAGCCAACCGGGTGTACCTGTTCGGTGTGGCTCTCTGTCCACGGTGGGGTGTGAAGCTCCTCGTCACACGAAGCAAACCCTGACACAGGGCAGCACTGAGCCTCTTGGGGCCCCGACCCCTCTCTCGTCCTACTGCACAAAAGACCCGCTAATTTCATTAGGACCCGCCCTCGGGTCTAATTAGGCTCTTTATGGCCGTTTCTCCCCTGCTGTTGAAGAAAGGACTGACAGGTCAAAATGGAGTCGCCCTTGCTAAGCCACGTCACCACACCGAAACTTCATCGCCCCCCTAACTGCAGTTCCAGACTCTCCCAGGAGTGTAGTTTTAAACCAAGCAGTCTGGAATGTTCTGATCAACACCGGTGAGTTCATCTGCCTGATGAGAACCCCAGCCTGAAATAATCCACTTTTAACTCCTTAGCCTATAAAATTATAACCCTTTCTCCCTGTAAAAACACCGGGGCCCGCTTCTGGAAGCTGCCTGATCTATGAATCGCTTAATAAAGCCAATTAGATCTCCCAGCTCATTTGGATGAATTCTCTCTCTCTCTCTCTCTCTCTTTTTTTTTTTTTTTGACAATGGCCGCTTTGTTGGCGAGTCCACTGAGCAAGGACAAGGTGGGCGGGGAAGGAGGCGGATTGGTCTCTGCAGGGAAGGTCACCTGATCCGCTTGGTTATGAAACCGTCCTCTGCAGAGGTCACTCTTTCGTGGGCACCAGCTCGAGATGAAATCCCTTCCCATCTTCTACGGATTCAGAGACATCTATCCACGAAACTCTCACTTAAAGAGAAGGAAGGGTTGCTAGGGACACGAGGTTACAAACTTATGCCATTCACTTTTTTTTTTTTTGATGGGTGGAGACAACTGAACTTTCAATGGTAAGACAATGAATGGGTAACACGTAAGATCAGGCGTTATATCGTTGTCCTAGTTTGGGTACAGGCTCCAGTCCGAGGGGTGTCACTTCTCAGCCACACAGTGGGTACAATTTATGCAGCAACACAGCCAGCACAGGGGGGCTGTTCACCCCGCAGCCAGTTCCGGAGTTTAAAAGAACAAAGTCCTGCCTTGTTAGCAGCTGTAGAGTGTAAACCACAAACTATCCCGGCGTTGGGCCACGAATTATGATCTTAAAGTTCTTATAAGTCCTCAGCAATTGGGCCCACTTCTTCATGTAATAGACCGGTGACTTTATGGCCTGCTCCGTCCCTGTCACATATACACTGTGTCCCATTTGCATATAGGGTGCTGCGATGCAGGACCAAATTAAAGGGTCGGCGTGTCACTTAATACCCGGTTTGTGATGGACAGCTCGGGCTGGATGGCAACTTAGGAGCCTGTGATTAAACATTCAGCCCCTCAAAGGCCCAGTGACAGACATTTCACAAAAGAATCGTGTCCTTATATGGTGGCAGTGGTTTGCTCCAAAGTTAAGGCGATAATAAAAAATGGATACATTGGGCCTAGTTGGAATTAAAATCTTTTATTCCACAAAGTATCCTGTTAAAAGAATAAAAAAGACAAGCTATAGACTGGGAGAAAATATTTGCAAATCACACCTCAAGGGACGTGTATTAGAACATAGAAGAACTCTCAAAAATCAGGAAAAAAAACTAATAAAATGAGCAAAACATTTGAACAGCTACTTCGCCGAAGGCGATACACGAACAGCACGTAAACTCATCAACAGATAGCATCACCTGTTAGAAAAATGCGAATTAAAACCACAACGACGGAACACTGTACCCCATTAGGATGGCAAAAATAAATACACAGAAAACCAAAAATGTGGATAATACCAGCATTGGCAAGGATGGGCAGCAGCTGAAACCCTCATACGTACGCGGAATGGTGCAGCGTTCTGGAAGATAGGTCAGCCTCTGCAGCGCTGGCAGGGAAGGGGACCTCGCCCCTCAGGGATACACGGTTTGTTGCGGGGGGAGATTCTGGTGGGCTCAGATCCAGAGGAGAAAAGTTGGAAGCCTTCTAGCTCTAAAAAAAAAAAAAAAACCCTGGGCCCCAGGATTTTTCTCTGAGCTCACGCATGCCCCATCCTACTAAACTACTATGAAAAGGTTAAAATTCTTCTCTGCAGGTGGAAGATGCCCTCCAGGGCATCCGGGGACTCTGGGGCATCATTCCCTCTGCTCCTCTCCAGTCTTGCCCTCCCGACTGCAGGGGTTTTCCTGGGCCAGAGGTGGGGGACTCAGGGAGCCCAGAAAGCATCCCTGGGGAGGGCTCAGACTCCAGGACAATCTGGGCCCAAATGCCGGTTCCCCAAACCGGAGAGAATTCTGTGCGGTTTGGCCTATTAAGCCAGACTGAAAAGTTT
>PVKZ01007834.1:0-19931 GCA_004027375.1 Macroglossus sobrinus | reverse complement strand
AATAGTGGTACTAGTATCAGACGAAATAGACTTCAAAATAAAAAAGGTAAAGAAAGATACTGAGGGACACTTTATAATGATAAAGGGAATCATGCACCAAGAAGATATTAACACTTATTAATATCTATGCTCCCAATCAGGAAACCCTGAAATATGTAAAGCAATTACTAACAGAACTAAAGGGAGAAACAGACCAAAATACTAATCATAGTAGGGGACCTAAATACTCCACTGTCGGATATGGACAGATCATCCAAACAGAAAATCAATAAGGAAATCACATCCTTAAATGACACATTAGACTAACTGGACATAATTGACATTTACAGAGCCTTCCATCCCAGAACAGCTGATTATACATTCTTCTCTAGTGCACATGGAACATTCTCAAAAATCAACCACATACTGGGACACAGAGATAGCCTCAACAAATATAAGAGGGTTGAAATCATACCAACCATATTCTTTGATCATAATGCTTTTTGAAACTAGAGATCAGCTGCAAAAATAAATCAGGAAGAACCACAAAAACATGGAGTTTAAACAACATTCTACTGAAGAATAACTGGGTCAGAGAAGAAATAAAAAGAGAGATCAAAAGATACATAGAAACGAATGATAATAATAGTACAACATATCAAAACTTTTAGGACATGGCAAAAGTGGTCATAAAAAGATATTCACATCATTACAGGCCAACCTCCAAAAACAAGAACAAGCCCAAATAAACAACCTAATGTTTCATCTTAAAAAACTAGAAAAGGAAGAACAAATGAAGCCTAAAGTCAGCAGAAGGAAAGAAATCATCAAAATCAGAGCAGAAATAAATTAAATTGAAAACAAAAGAAAAATAGAAAAAATAAATGCAACAAAGAGCTGGTTCTTTGAGAAGGTTAATAAAATTGACAAACTCCTGGCTAGGCTCACAAAAGAGAAAAGAGAAAGGACACAAATAAAATCAGGGATGAAAAAGGAGAAATTACAAAAGACACTGCAGAAATACAAAGGATCATACAAGAATACTATGAAAAAGTATCTAACACTAAATTTAATAACTTAGAAGAAATGGATCAGTACTTAGAAAAATACAACCTTCCTAGACTGAATCTAGAAGAACTGGAAAATCTAAATAGACCAATCAACAGTATGGAAATTGAAACAATCATCAAAAACCTACCAAAAAGTAAAAGTCCAGGACCAAGTGGCTTCACCAGTGAATTCTACCAAACATTCAAAGAAGATTCAATACCTATTCTCCTCAAACTCTTCCAAAAAATCAAAGAGGAGGCAATACTTCCCAACTCATTTTATGAGGCCAATATATTACTCTGATACCAAAGCCTGGTAAAGAAAACACACACAAAAAAGAAAACTACAGACCAATAACTCTCATGAACACAGATGCAAGAATCCTAAATAAGATACTAGTGAACTGAATACAGCAACATATTAAAAAGATTATACATCACGATCAATTGGGCTTCATTCCAGGGGCACAGGGATGGTTCAACATATGCAAATTGATTAATGTGATACACCACATAAACAAATTAAAAAATAAGAATCATGTAATCATATCAATAGATGCAGAAAAAGCCTTCAACAGATATAGCATCCATTTATGATCAAAACACTTCACAAAATCGGTGTAGGAGGAAAGTACCTTGACATAATAAAGAACATATATGACAAACCCTCAGCCGACATTATATTTAATGTTGAAAAACTAAAAACCTTCCAAGATCAGGAATAAGACAAGGCTGTCCAGTATCACCATTGTTATACAATATAACATTGGAGGTCCTAGTGAGTGCAATCAGAAAAGAGAAAAATATAAAAGGCATCCAAAAAGAAACAAAGAAGTCAAACTGTTACTATATGCAGATGACATGATTCTCTATATAGAAAACCCTAAAGTCTCAACATGAACACTATTAGAAACAATAAGCAAAAACAGTAAAGTTTCTGGACCCAAAATCAACGTTCAAAAATCCATAATGTTTCTATACTCTAACAACAAAGTAGAAAAAATAATTTCTTTCACAATTGCAACAACAAAAATACCTAAGAATAAATATAATGAAATGTGTGAAGGACCTATATAATAAAAACTACAAGACTCTATTAAAAAAAATTGAAGCAGATACAAAGAAATGGAAAGATTTTCTGTGTTCTTGGATTAGAAGAATCAACATAGTTAAAATGGCCATATTACATAAAGCATTCTACAGATTTAATGCAAACCCATCAAAATCCCATAGGTATTGTTTTTTAAATAGACTAGTCTATTTAAAATCACATAGTCTATTTAAAAAACAATACCTATGGGATTGTTTTCCTTTTGTAGTGCCAGGATATATTCAAGCAGAATCTGGATAACCATCCACCAGGGATCTGTACTGGGTGAAAAATTGGTTCATATCTGTCTTAGGAGTCCAAGATTCTATTCTTGACCTAGAAGAATGCTCCGAAAACTATAAAGTGCTTACTAAAATAAAAATATTATATCCAAACATTCAAGTGAAAATATGAATATAGAATTAGAAAATTAGAGAATGTTAGTAACACTAAATGGAAGATATTGTGGCAAATGCTTTATATACAGTATTTTAATTAGTATTCACCATCTTATAAATTAGGTATTACTATTATCCCTGCTTTTTTTTTTCTCTCAGATGAGAGAAACAGACCCAAAGAGGCTATGACTTGCTTCAGGTCACATGGCCAGCTGTTGAACCTAAGGCTGTCATACTTTAAAGCCATGGTCTTAATTAACTAGGAAGGAATCCTAAGGAAGAATGTTAATTCAGCTCCTTTATTTTATAAAAGAGGCAACTTTCCCATCATACAATGACATATGAATACTACATATACTCTTACTTATGTTCCTCAGTATCTTTTGTTGAGGTCTGAAATTCAATTTACTTCAAGACAGAATATGACAAATTGCTTCATTAGCCCTTAAGCAACTAATAGGACCAGAGAGTTGCTATAAGTGAACCACACTCTCTAGTCCAGGCATCACTACAACATAGCATAGAGCTATTTCATTAGTGACTTATTTGTACCAATTCAGCCTCCGGCCTGGACAGCTTCTAACTAAGGAGAGACAAATTTCTAGCCTGTAGACATTAAACTTGTGATCCCAGCCTATCCTAAAATGTAAGTAGGTATCTACAGGTTAATTATGACAAACAGTTGCGATCTTCCAAGCCAGGGTACCTGAATATAATCTAAAATCTAAACAACTTATTTTCTCAAAAGAGAACTACTAAATAAGGATTTAAAATATTAAGATTGAAGGCCTGTCTAATTCTTGCCTTTAAGAAAGTTATAAATAAAAAACAAAACCTTGAATGAGATGATATGGCTACTATACTCATTCTGAATTGATAAAGGGTTACTGTCTTATTTCCATGCACCTGATTTTGGGTATTTCATTGAATGAGATCAGTATCTGCTTTCTCCTTACAAAAATAACCAAAGTTCCCAGAATGATACAACATAAGAAATGTATATTATAATATTTGTTTATTTTATATTCTTTAAGAAAAATAAATACCGTGTGAGGATATGAGGAACAAAAAAAGAAACAAGCTTGAAGATTTTTGAACAGGAATATTTTTTTCTTTTTTAATAAAATTATATATACTTTTTTCCATTTGTCGAAGTTCATCAAAGAACACTCAAAATTATTAAATCCTCTTCATTCTTCAGGAATTATTCATTCACAGAGCAGACCACCTATAGAAAAAAGATTTTAGAAAGTCAGATTTCAAACATCATACCAGACTTACGGAGTTAAGGGAGACCACTAGAAATTAGTGTCTCAGCCAAGTACTAGTAACTAACTGCCACAATTATTTTAAACTAGTCATGAAATAAAAGATCCACATTTTAAAATTCTAGTTTTGTCTAAAAATATCACTGAAACTGTTCAATCCATTACACTGTTTAATCTATAGAAGTCTTTATTGAAGTAAAAACTATACACTTATTTTCTCAAACGTATCTTCCCAAAAAGGCTAAGGCAGTTTATTTTACAGATATTCAAAAGAAGAGATTTGTAAATCCCTCCTTGCTGATTCAAATGTTTGGCAAACATGCATTAAGTGAAAGGCAGAAGGTCAGCTCTGTAAATAAAACGCTTCCTGTGGAAAGTTACTTAATCCTATGGGCAAAATAAGGGTAACCCTTTTGAAATCCATATGGAAAGATCAAAAAGGAAGAGTAGCAGAGGACAGGGTTGCTGGTCTAGTTTGTCAGTACCAGGCTTCTCTCCAGGCAGCTCTGACCCACCTCTACCCACACCCCCAGTACTTATTCCAGAAGACAGAGAATACTACTAAAAAGGTAACTAAGTAACTTGAACTAGCCAACTCTTCAAGTCTAATGCAAGTGCTTCCCTCATCTAGCTATTCCCTATATTTGGTTTAAAAAAAGAAGTATCCTCAACAATAAAACATCTAAACTCTCTTTTTTAAAAGGCTCCAAGGAAGAATACAGTTAAGGAAAGGTTTGAGTAAGAAAGATAACCAATAACAAAGTTCAGTTGAACTGAATAAATACTATCACCACCACTCAGTGCTAGTTCTCTAATTTCTTTCAATTTTAGCCCCCAAACTAAGTTCTCAAGGTTCCTTCTGAATCCTAAGGGCAGGAAGATACTACCTGACATTTCCTCTACATTTCTGATCAGGTTCTAGGTTCCTCTAGTTTCTCTTTCAGTAAAAGCAGTCATAAGACAGAAGAAAGTGTTTGGAATCATCACCATCATACGCCTATTTTTCCTTAGGAGTAGTTTTCAAGTTTCTGCCTTTGCTCCTATTAAATCTTTAGGTAGTTTATATTTAGCATTACCTCTTCTAACTTCTTCAGCTTAAGCCAGTGGTTCTCAAGAGTATACCTTGAAAATTACCCGGGAGTTTACAGGCGCAGATGGGGCCCAGGCTTGTGAATTTTAGAAAACACCCCTTAGGTGATTGTTGAGATATACCTCTGGCTGAATGTAGCCTACTTATTATTAAGTCCCAATCTACTGGTTTTAAGGCACAATTAAGACATATCTCATTTAGGAAATAACATTAACATCTACAAAGGTTTTAAATTATAGAACTTTCATAATCATTACTGAAAACCTAAGTTTGCAAAATATTTTTCCTTTGAAGCTAATCTCAGAAAAAAGTTGTCTAATAGTATAAGAGATATCTATTTAGTTAAGTTTATCTTAGTGCAGACAGTAACCAATGACCTGGTTACTGAGTTATATACACTGATGCATTTTAATAATAGGTCTTTCTAATTAGCATTCATAATAAAGTTTTAGTTTTAAAGATCAAGGCTATGTGCAATCCTAAAAATGAGTATGTTGGCAATAAAACCTCATTAAGTACAAGCAAGGAGTGAAGTGTAAAGTGCCTGTGATTTAGGGGAACATAGAATATCTAGACTCTAGTTTTAATTCCACCATCTATCCACTCTTGAGCAAGTCTGTTTTGACTTCATTGTTTCCTCCACTTCCCCATGGAGGTTGGGGAAATAGGATACCTGGGACTAATGGGGATCCAAACACCTGTTCCTCTTCCAAAAGTATTATTACACTGAAAATGAAAAGATGACATTTTTAATGGAAGGCCCTTAGGAAGGCCCTATGTGGATTCAGAATGTGCTTCTGATAACCAGAATTCAAAAATACATTATTAGGTCATATATTCAACAGACCTCAATTGAATGGCTACTATCCACAACTCCCAAGAATGAGAATGAGATATTTCTTTCTAGTTTCTATTGGATAGTTTACAAAGCCTATTCATTCATATATATAATTTAATCATCACAATGACTCTGTGAAGTAGTTTGGTGACATATTATTCTCTCTCCTTTACAGGTGAGGAAACTTAAGGTTCAGAAAGTTAAGGATTGGCCCAAGACAACACAATCAGTTAAACATCAGGTCTTCAAAGTCTAAAGGTCTTGTATTTTCTTTTATACAGAAATGAAGTCATAGGAATCACTTTCACTCTCTAACAAAATAAGAAAACTATATCTTCTGTTCTTTATGAATATATGCTACTTATAACAACTATACTACCTCTGTGGCCCACATGAAGTCCAAGAGAACCTTCTGATGCTCCTAAAATTATCATTTTAAAAATCACCCTTTTTATCAGTTTCCACAACTTGACTTACACAACTGATAAGAAAGAGAGTTAGATTATGAAGAAGTGTGGAGGAACGACTGTTCTTTGAAGTGACTCTTATCTGTCATGCAAGCTGGACCTGGCCAGAACAGAGGCTGCTTTCTGTAACTCCCCCTTAGAGATTGTCTGCTGGTAAATGATGTTCTAACATAAATTAGCATCCCTCCGTTGCCTCCTGCTGGTAACTTAAACAGGCCTGCTGTCTCAACCTGGTCAAGCATATAAAGTAGTTTCCTATATTAGTCACTTACTAGTTCCTGTGACTATTCCTCCCCCTTTACCCTACATAATTCTCTGTTGCCTGCCAAGCAGTGTGGGCATCCATTCTGTCTTAAAACCACAAGACAGGCCTCATATGTACATTTCCCTTAACAAACTTCATTAATTACCAGACTGGAGTAGCCAGGCTCTTTCTTCAGATTTTCCCTGCCTTCCACTGAGGTAGGTAGATTTTTTAGCCTCAGGGCTTTCCCCTGAGTTTACATTTACTAACAAGAAGAAAACAATGTACAAATGTTGAAATTCCATGCCTTTGAAAATGATTAATTGGTGTATTTATACTTTTTAAGAACATCCCCTCATCCAAATTTACTTATTTTACAAAAGGATTCACCATGGGGTTTCTTTAAATGACCATCTAATCTAAAAACCACTTAAGTATATTCTGTATACACAGAGTAGATGCCATGTCATATATATATGGCATATATATATATATACACACACACACACATATATGTATATATGTAGATGCCATGTCATATATATAGTGCTATATATATATGTATATATATATATATATGTACATATATATATATATATATATATATATACATATATATATATACACACACACATACATATGTAAAATGGTTCTCTTTTTATGAATAAAAACAGTAAAACCCAGAGAGGATTATATCTGATGAACATTAAATGGAGGTGAAGGAAAACACATGGTAAGCTAGGCATCAGAAGAACCAAAATTAACCCTCTGGACTTTCAGCCTAGACTGTTTTCTACCACATAGTGCTACTTATTGGCTCAGGCCAAGTTCCTTACCCCTCCTTTTTTATAGCTCAGTGAGGAACAATGGCCATATTTTAAATTCCAAAGAGGCAGGGAAGAGGTGAAAGAAAAATAAGCCAGGCTCTCCATTACTGTTATACTGATATATTGCTTTGGCTACATCTCTAAGCTATTATTAAATTAAAAGTGGTACTGTGATATAGATGAGGGCCAGTACAAAGCAGGAGTCTGCCTGGAGACAGAGGTTTCAGTTCTGATACTGCTGGCCCTCTTCAGGAACCATTTCATACCTATAGGACTTAGTTTCCTCATTTATTTATTCACTTAATTAATAATTCTCTTTTGAGCACCTATTTTAGGTCCTAGGGATATGACAGTGAGGGAAACAGAAAATTCCTACTCTCTTGGAGCTCACATTTTTGTTGGACTAAAGCAATGTAGACGATAAATAAAACTAAAAATTCAGTCCCTCAGTTTTACTAGCCACATTTCAAGGGTTCAACAGCCACATATGACTACCACACCGGAGACTGTAGGTACAGAACATTCTCCTTATCACAGAAAGTTCTGTTGGACAATGCTGGGATAGAGTGATAGGATAGGATGCTATTTTAGATAGAATGTTGAGAAAAAGACACTTTAATAAGACTGCTGTGAAAAGAGACCTGAATGAAGTGTGGGAGTGAGTCAAGTTGCTATCTGAAGGAAGAGCCTCCAAAAAAATAAAAGTCATTTATTTGTGGTACTGTTGTATATATATCACTTAAGGTCCCTTTCAGCATTAAAATTTAAATGTAAAGTTCTTTAGAAAAATGGTCTGAGGTTTTAATTTTATTAGAATAAAGTACAGTATAAGAAATAACAATTCCATTTTGTTTTGCAGAAGACAATGCTTCCATGTGCTACTTATTCTGTTTTAAAAGAACTTACTAAAGACCCACAGCATTTGAAACAAATAAAGAACATTTTTTTAGTTCCTTTAAGTTAGACAACTGAATATTTTGAACTTCCTAACCCATGATTCTTTCTGACTCTAACATACCAAGTGCTTTTATCAAGCCCTTTTTTGAAAACTAATTCCCCCTCCCCAAATCCACTGAATGCCTCTCAATTTATAGCATCATTTAATCTCTATATCAGAAACTAAAGTTATTTTTTAGTGATACTTCAGCATATTAGATTAACTGAGAGAACTACCTTTCAGATAGAATGTTGCCTAATGACTGCTAGCTTTGCAAAGCAGTACTGAAATTTAAAGCGATAAATGTATGTATTACCTTCCCAATCAGAAAGGACCATCCTCACCATTTCATATCTTAAATCCCAGGGCTCTCATGCACTCCTTGTGGGCCTCAATTAGGTGTCCACAGTGCTCTTCACCTTTCTCAATGATGCTACGAAACAAAATGAACTTGTTATCTAACAAAACAATCATTAAGCACATTAGTAGTAAATAAGCATGTGTAATACTGATGCAGAGTGAGGCAGAACACAGGTCTGATGGAATGTAGCTAGAGTTAAAAAAAAATTATACCAAATGGCTTTGTATTTTGGGGGAATCTGATTAGCAGTAATAAGTATGCATATCAAATAGTGCCTCTAGTCCATATCCAAGGAATACTATTCTCTAATGAAATAAATTGACTAAACAAATATTTACATTAAGGATATAGAGAAGAGCTTAATTTTTTGCCTGCTATCACAGAGGAATTACATTTTTGATTCTGCCCAATCTGTAAATACACCTAAATAAATCTACTTCTAAGACACCCCACAACATAAATAGCAAAAAAGATCTGTCAGTCAAGAACAGCCTAATGAGACCTCCCTCAGGATAATCAAATTTTTCACTTGTAAAATTTTCAAAAGTAAAGAATAGGGCAAACAGCTTATTTCAAGGGCCTGAATACGTAATTTTAGAAAGAATCAAGTTACACCAAATTCAATTGCCCCTGACTATAGCTAACTGGAAAAGCCATAGTGGTCTGATGTGATTGATAACAAGGAATTTAAAGAAGGGTAAATTCTCCTTCCATCTAAATCCTATGCATCCTTCAATAATAGCTCAAGGGCTGCCTGTAAATGAATGTCTAGGATGGTGAGCTCCTTATGAAGATAATAGCTAGCATTCCTGGATCATTTTCTGGATACTTTAATACTGTGCTAGGCACCTGATGTGGCTTCTATCATCAACCCTCAACAGTAATCTTAGAGGCAGATACTTTTATTAGGCCCATTTACAGACATATGAGACAGCTATGTTGAATAATTTGCACAAAGGTGGTGAACCAGGATTCAAACCCTGATTCTGGATCCCAGATTCTGAATTATGATACAATACTATCTGAAGGTTCAATAAGCACTTACTATTACATAGTACTAGCTATGGAAGCAATTTGCATATCTGATTTGTAGTCTTTCAGTTCTCCCTCCACATTATTATTTGCCAAGTACTAAGTATTAATAAAAAGTACTGAGCCCCAACAACTCTTCAATTGTGATTTATGTGAGGACAAAAAGGAACTGGAAGGAGAGGTGTACAAATTATCTGAGAAATCCTAATCAAGATTTGTTTCAAAACAGGCTGTATATGATGAAAACAACAAGAGCTTTTGTGGATTGAAGGTAATCTGGATTTACTAATTCTAAACACTGTCACCTAAAGTTATAGGCTACTGAATTTTAAGCCATCTACTTAAAATGAAGGGGAGAGGTACGAGGAATTTTTTGATACTGTTAAGAAACATAGCACGTGTCCTACTATGTCTAAATTTAGGGAGAAATTACCAGAAAACGATTATACTTTGGTCTTGTCAAATCTTCTATTGTAGTGGGATAGCAATCACTGGTATATGTCTCTTTAACTCTAAGCTCTTTTCAATCAAGTAGCAAATGTACCTATTTCTACATCTCCCGGCCTAAGGCAGTGCTTGATATAATACATGCTCAAAAACCCTTCGTAGGAAGAAAAGGAGTGTATGAAGCTAGCCCGGGTCGATCTAATCTTCCTCCTATTCCTTCATCTGTTTTTCGGGACGACCTGCGGACTGTCAACAAGGAAGCCAATCGCGAAGCCTATTAGGCCCTACTAATCTTAAAAAAAGAGCCGCTCGGCAAAGCGAGGGCAAGACGAGCCCAAGGCGGGGCAGACGGCAGAGGCACCGGAAACAGGCGCAGGACTGCCGGCCGCCCTTTCCCAGCCCTGCGCACTGACCACGCATCGCGCGCTTTCTTGGTCTCTGGGCAGGCGCAGCACGGCTTCAGCGGCTTCTTCTCCTGCGTCTCAGGCGGGGATGGGCTGGCGGCCGCCAAACCCGGCATCTTTCAGGCCGAAAGCAGCAACTAGCACTGGAAGCCTCAATTCTCCCAGCCTCCGCATCCACCAATTGGCCGGCAAGCACTTCCGGGAGCCGCTGTGAAAGGACAGGAAGTTCTGCCTCTCTAAGGCGGATGGGCGTAGGGGGCGCGGGAGGGAAGCATAAAAAGAGCGCGTGCGCAGAAAGGCTAAATGGCGGCTAAAGGAGGACCTCTTCTGCGCAGGTGCAGGGAGGCGGGCTAAAAGGGCACGGATAGTTTATCAACTTGGGGGCGGACTCACAAAGGTTAAAAATGCGGCCACTCAGACTTCACTCAAGCTCTCTACTTACCGCTAAAGTGGAAAACTGAAGCTCTGAAAAGTGAGAGGACCTGTCTACGCTAAAGAAGAGAAAGCACTTTTGAAAGCCGGCTTCCTTTGCGTAACAGATTAGCTCCCCGTATTTCAGGGACACTATTTGCCTTTTCTTTCCTGCCCCTCTCCGCAACTGTCTTTCATTGCCCTAGTTAGAATGATTAGCAATCCACAAGTGTTGGGGGAAAAAAATTCAGTCACCCATATCTCATCCCATACACTTTAAATCCTTGGCTAATTTATGTTTATAGCTCCATCTCCTACTGACTTGATTTCAGTATGAATTATTCAATCATAGGATAAATATACCGGTTAATAAAATTGCAAAATGCTTTTCCTTGACACTTCTTGAATTCCAATGGCTTAGTAAACTGGTGCCTTTGTTATTTGCAGCAGACTGCACATAACGATTGCTTTTTTTTTTTTTCCCTCCAGAGAACTGTTGGAGAGAATGAACTTATTTTTTAAAGCAGGATTCCAGGCATTGTTCAAATAGCTGCCTGGTGGTAGATATTTTGGGTAATCAAACTTTCAATATCACCTAACCAAGGTTTATTTCTGTATTTCAGAGATTCAGCTCAGAGTCTATAGGTATGTCTGTGAACTAGTGCCGTATGGGAGTAGTTTATGTGTATTTCCAAGTTATTGAAACCATACCCATTTTGTCATTTAAAAACTTCTAATAAGCATGATTTTTATCTCATTCTGGATAGGTATTTTTCATAATACAGCATATGCCCTTATGTTCTCCTAAACGCACCCTCATCTACTATTATCAGTTCTTTTAAGTAGGTTTTTGCTCCCATTGTTTAGTATCTTGCTATTCAAAACTGCTTCTTGGACTAACAATATCAACATCACTTGTAAACATACAGTAATACAGTTCAATAAATCAATGAGGAAAAGAAAATTAACCGGAGAAAATTAAACATTTCAAAAAGAGGGGGCCTGGATGCATTAAAGGTCTACATGTGAAAGGTAAAACTAAAAAATTAATAGAAGATAGTGGAGGAGATTGTCTTTATACTGTGGGTGGATAACAACCTATTTCATAGCATTTCAAAAACAAATTGTGAGTAAAAAATAAAGTTAATTACATCAAAACAAAGACGAGGTTTTTACATAGGACATATTAAATTAATTAAACAAGGTCATTAGATTGATGTGGTTCTAATGCCTACATAAGCAACCTAAAATCTAAGTTTGTAAATGCCTTTGGGTTACAAAATGAAAATGCTAAGTAGGCTGTAAGCTGTAGCCAATCAATAATTTCTTACTTTTCTTCAACCTTTATAAAGCCTCTCCCCAGGATCCTTTCCATGGAATGTTCCTAACCACTTCTGGTTTGCTACTGCCCCACTCAAATTTTGCTTGAATAAACTCAAAACTTTTAATATGCCTCAGTTTATCTTTTTAAAGACACTATAGACAAAGTTAACAAATAAGTGACAAATTGGTAAAAGATATTTGAAAGATCTAAATCCAACAAGGAATTATTTTCTAGAATATTTAAGGAACTTATAGAAAGTAACAATAATAGCAACCCCAATAGAAAAATGGAGAAGGAATATGGACAGACAATATATAAAAGCAGAAATGTTCAAGTGACTTTTTTTGTTTTTCTGCTTATTTAAGACAAGAGAATATATAGAACATGTAGAAGAGAAAATCCTAGTTCAACACTCATAAGAAGAGCTATTTTGAAAGAGTACTAATTGTAGAAATGGAAACTAAAATAATGTATCACTTTACAGCCATTCAACTGACAAAAATTAGAAGACTGGATTATGCCAAGTATCAGTGAGACTGCAGAAGTCTTCCTAGGTTACTTACTGTTAAGAATGTAAACTAGTCCAGCCATTTTGGAAGGCAGTTAGGCAGTATCCAGGTAATTTAAGAATAGGTGCATATTCTATGGCTCAGCACTTCTATTACTAGACTGATATTCCAAAGAAATTCCATAAGAGAAGAACTTCCAGCAAGTCCATAGAAAACATGTATGGGGAAAAGTGTCACTGCATGTTTATGTGTCAGGGAATTGGAAGCAATCTGGAGGTAAATATCCCTAGGGAGGTAAATAGGAAAATGGGCACAAACTAGAAGAAATTGCCAACATATACATATAGTAACATGGACAAAATTTTTAAATAGCATGAGAAGTGGGAAAAAGTAAGAATACATAGCCCAATACCATTTACATAAATTAGAGAAGGGGTACAAAACCAAAAATACACATAAAAACACATGTGTAAAATGATTTGTTTTAAACAGTTAGAATGGTTGTCCATGAGGGGAGGCAAGTGGGAGTAGAGCCTGGGAATAAATGCAAATAAATAAAGTGACCTTGTAAGGACCAATGGTATGTCATGCACAGAGAAGGATAATTAAGTCAATTATCTGCACCTGAAGAACAAGGAAAACTATGCTGGTCACATTCCACTAAATATAATATATAGTTTGGAAAACACTGTTTTATGGGGGTAGTAATTGAATTTAATTATTTTAATGTACTCTTTAAAGCAAAATAACTTTTATTCTAAGGGCTTAAGCCACTTCCTTTTAAGTAAAAATAATCATTACGTCATAAAGAGATATTGCGAATTTCTAGATAATGTGCTGTAATCTTATCATACTCATTTTGTACATCCATGAAACCAAATGGTAGCACATGGTAGACACAGCACAAATGCTTTGAACTTAGACAAATTATTCTAATAAAACTTTTTTTTGCCTTGTTGCTACCAAGAATCTAGAATTATTATTTTTCCCATAGAAAGATTTATCTTGTCTTAAATATGCAGAAAAACAAAAAGAGGGGAAA
The DNA here is from genome assembly GCA_004027375.1 of Macroglossus sobrinus. NCBI lineage: Eukaryota > Metazoa > Chordata > Mammalia > Chiroptera > Pteropodidae > Macroglossus > Macroglossus sobrinus. The sequence continues at coordinate 6,214 of PVKZ01007834.1, read as the reverse complement.
AAAATGTTTGAACTGATTCTCCTTTCTAATATCATCCAATAACTCTTGTATTGGCACTGATAATAGAGAAGACAGATTTTTTAAAATGCGCTCACTTAGACTGCCTAATCAGTTGAAATGACAACATAGCCTTCAGCTACCTTTCACATACATGGGACTGTTGAGTTTGTGAACCATCACTTAATCTTCACAGCAGTTGAACTTATTTACATTTATAGATTAGAAAATTGAGGTTCAGAGATGAACATGATTTGTTCAAGGTCACATACCTTGTAAGTGGCATTTTTTCTTTCTAAGGTCCGTGTTCTATCCACTACCCCACTTGTCTAAATGCAGGGTGAATATTACTTACTTTAAAATTAATCATTGATCTGTATTTAATTATGTTACTAAATTTTATGTTTAGGAAATGAACAAGTAACAGAAAGAAATATCTAAGAGAGTTTAGGGAATTAAGAAACTTGAGATAAGCTGTAGATACAGATTATAGACCAAAAGACTGAAACAGATTTTCTGCAATTGAGAAAACAGTTTTCTTACCCATTTTCCTTTCCTGCTCTTCTTCTCTTAAGTGAAAAGAAGGTTCTTGTAGTGACAACATTTACTGTCACTTTCTCAGGGTAAGCCAGTATTGGCAGGCCTCAGGCAAAAAAGTTGGGTAATAGCTCCTTGCCCCAACTCCCACTCCCTTTAACCTGCTGTGTTCAAGATATTAACCAAGGACTCTTGTTTTCCTCCCTGAGCACAGTGACTCTTAAACTCTTTGAACAACTGCTTCTTAGGGATGCAATATTCTTCTACCTTTGAAAAAAAAAAAAGACCAAAAAATGTTCCTTTCTGTAGTGAAATATTTACTCATTTACATCCAGCTACTTAACTCTCCTCTTGTTTCAGAATGGTACAGCCAATCCACACATGTGAGGTACTTTTTCTTCTGCCTTTTAATTTATGAATAGGTAAGCTTAAAGGTCAACTACTTACTGATTTTTACATTATAAATTTTGCTTTACTTTTCTTACCCAGCCTAAGTGCCTTTAGATTTGTGGGATGGCCTGTCTTAGTATTAAAGGAAAAGTAAGAGGATAAAACAATGAAATTTAGTGTTTCCCATTCTACCTTAAGAAAAATCTCAGTAACCCACTTCCCCCGAGAAACACACAATTTTTAGAGCTGTAATTATAGATTAAATTAGGGTAGGTGGCATGTAGAGACAATATTAAATGACTCGATTCAACCATCTGTTTTACAGAGGCACTCTGAGATTAGTTTGATTAGTACCTTTTACATCAAGTTCTTGCTCCTCAATTCTGATTTTAACCAGCAATACTATTTTAAGCCTCCAGGGCTCTTTGTTATTGCTATAATTGCTAATTCAGTAAGCAGCAAGAATTGACATGGTGACTCTAATGGACTTGTTCTTAGTATAGTGAATATATTATTGTATGGTACTAAATGGGGACATTTGCTGTGAATGGCACCAAGCAATCATTCTGTGGATGGGATGACAGCTTTGGTAATGTAACAAGCAATAGGAAATACTGTCTAAAATCCCTCTGTGAAAAAGGTATTCTGAACTATTTTTCATGCTTAACTAATCTCAGGTGTGAAGATTTTATCAAGTAAGGGTTGGTAGCTGAGGTTGGTAGAGGAGTGACACCATATGCTGAGAGAAGAATTATAAGCCTTGAGTCTCATTTGCCTAGTTAATAGGTTCAGAGGTAATATTGTATTGCATTTACATTTCTGCCTCTACAAAAAAAAATACTTTCTAATATCCATAGGTAAGTATGTGTTGTACATCATTCTCTAGAGCTTTCTGAGAACTCTGAAGGGTCTGAAGGTTTACCTAGTTGCCTGCCACAATTCCATGAATGCTGGTAGAAGCCAGCAAACTGGTGGGTTATAGACGAAGGATAATTTATTACCTACAGCAGTAGCAGCAAAGTAGCAGCATTTTTGTGCCATTTCCCTGAACCCCAATTCCCACAGAGTGATATGAAAAAGGCTAGATGTGACATCTGCTTACACACTGGTTTGCAGCATGAGAAAGGAACAGTGAGCTTAGGAAACCCAAGTCTTTAATAATGGGCAGTAAGAATGCCTTGCCCTTTGCTCAAAGGAAGACACTATCTCTGAATTCTAAGGCTGTAAGCACACTTACCCTTTGCTCTAGAGAAAGGCACTGTCTCTATTGCCCAAGGTTGTCACCTACACAAAGGAACAAAGACAGGCAGTGCCCTCCTCCCTTTTTTTTCTTTTATCTAAGATAAGAGACAAACAGAAACATGAGAGACTCATGGAGAACTGTCTTCCTACATGGCAAAGTATAACTTTCATTTTAATGAAATTTTATTATTAACTAGCATCCTTTTCTCAAAGTTTCTTCCATACTAGTAAACTAAAAGACATAGAACCTAATTTCAAATAGATTGTGTATTAGTCAGTTCTTGATTGTGTAACGGTATTACCACAAACCTAGTGGTAACACCTTTATACATCTTAATACACCTTAATACATGTCACAGTGGCTCATCTGATTAGGTCTCACAAGACTGCAATCAAGATTTTGGCTGAGACTATGTTCTGATCTAAGGTTCCACTGGGGAAGGATATGCTTCTTATCTCACTCAGGTTGTTGGCAGAATTCAGTGTCTTGCAGTTGTAGGACTGAATGATTTGGTTTCTTGCTGGCTGTGGGTTGGGGCTGCCCTCAGCTCTGACAGGCTGCCTGTAGTTCTTTGCCACATAGGGTTCCCCAACATGGCAACTTGCTTCCTCAAAGCCAGCAAGGGGTTAAGCAATTCCAGCAAAATGGCTACTACAGTCTCTGTAAGATAATCATGTTGTAATATATATCCCATCACAGTTGACATATTCTATTGGTTAGTGTTTTCTAATGTGTTTATGGAGGGGGCTGGCTGTTGGCTACTTCAGATAATTTATCCGATAGAGCGAAGAAAAGTCTGAGGAGGGGACATTTTAGCTGAGACTTCAAATGATGAGAAGTCAGCTGTGAGGAAATGGGGCGGGACAGGATGAGGAGCATTCTGGGGAGAAGGAACAAAAAGTGAGAAATATAGCTATACCCTCAAACAGAAAAATATTATCGTATCATTATAACATTGTATTTTATTTGTTTGTGTTTGTTTTTTTTCCATCATTCAGTGAACTGTACAAATTATCTCAAAATCTTCAATACCTATTTTATAGTAGACAGTAAATTTGTTAGTAAATGGATGTATTTATTCATTTAGGAATCATTTTTATTAAGCTTTCGTGTAAGTTACTTCAGAGATACAAAATAATGAAGGCCTGTGCCTTCAATGAACTCATAGTTGTGGAGAGCAGAATTGCAAACAGTTACTAATACAAGGGGTCAATACTATTGGTGCTAGTACAGCATTGGAAGAAAGCAAGCCTCACTCTGGGGGATTTGGGGAAACTACACAAAGGTAGTAAAGCTAGCACTGAGTCTTGAAGGATACCTAAATTAGTTGCGGGGCATAAATAGGAAAAGGCATTTTAGGCAAAGGCATTGGCTTGAGCAAAGGTTTGGAGGTGACAAAGTATACTGCTGGTCTGCAAAAACCCCAAGAAGTTTAGGAGTAGAGAAAATAAAACCGCGAGTATGTGTGTAAAGAGGAAGAGCAGGCTAGGAGGCTAATTCAAGTGTCTGTGGATCACGTTAAAAGGACAAAGCAGCCAACTCTAAGGTGTGCCACTAGCCCAACGGGATCATTCGAGCATCATAAAAAATAACGATCATTATGGATTAAAACATTAGATTTGTAAAAATGCTTGTATTCATAATGATACTAAACAAACAAATGCTTATTGGTTAATATCAGAGGTTGCTAGGCCACCAACTCATTTCTCTGAAATTTAATGATTAAAGTGAAAAAATCCAGCATTTTCCCAGTCTTTCCTCTAAGATCTTAGTATTTCAGGATATCCAGTGAGTTGGTCAAAATTCTTTTTATAGAAGAATCCCAGGAAATAAAGGAAATTACTGAAAGTATTAGAATTACTATTTTAAGATAAAAGACTTAAGAGGCATACCAAAATGCAATGTGAAGACTTTTTTTGTATCTTTTGATAAGAACAAACCAACTATTAATTGACATCTTGGACTCAACCAAGTACTCGACTATATACTTAGTATTAGATGATAGGAAGGAATTTTTAATTTTGTTAGATGTGGTACCGGTAGTTAAGGTAAATAAAATCATTTTGAGATGCATATTAACTTAAGGGTAAAATAATGTCTGGGATTTGTTTTTAAAATACTCAAGCAAACTGAGGGGAAAGGATAGATGAAACAAGATCGGCAAAATATTGATAATTTAAGTCTTGGTGATGGGGTGAGGGTCCACTAATAAAAGTGGATTCACTTTTGCCTACGCTTAAAATTTTTCGTAATAGTTTGAAAAAGCAGAGTTAGTGCCTACATCACGAGATCTTCAGTTGATTTAATATTCAGGGCTCACTCAGTAAGCGGTAGCAGTCTGCAGTTCAATATTTACTAATTACGCAGCCCACGTTAAACGCTAATGGCCCTAGAATAGAGCTCACAGTGTGCCAACGCCCAAAGTTCAGGAGTTTGGATTCCTCATTCGCAGAAGCAGCCTCGCGGAAAGGTGATGTCCGACATCAAAGTCCCCAAATATTCTAGAAGGTTCTGAGATTTCCCAGGGATTTCCGGAAGAGGTTACAGAGTGTAAGTGGCAAAGCGCTACTGGATTTGAGTAGCACATCCTGTTCCCCAGCCTCCGGCTTTGCGGCGTTGACCGAGGATGGGCGGCTGAAAGCCCAAGGATCTAGCCCCAGAATGTAGTGAGAACTGAGACTGACTCTTCCCCACCGCTCCTTCCCCAGATCTCCTCCCCGTCCCCGCCCACTTCTCCCTCCCGGCACCGCGTCTCCAGCCTCCACGCGTAGCTGCCCTAGGCTCCTTCGCCAGTCCTTCCTCTCTCGCGCCTCGCCCCACCTCTTCCTTATCCTCACCCGATTTCCCTCCCATGCCAGCCCCGGCCCTTCCTCTAGAGCCCCGTCCGTCTTCTCGGGCCCCGCCCCTTATTCGAGCCTTGCCCCTCTCTCCTGCTCCCACCCAACCCCTTCCTTTTCCCGCCCCGCTCCTCCTCTCAACCAGCCCCCACCTCCTCGAACCACGCCCCTCACCCTACCGCTCCTCGCCCCGCCCTCACCTCAAGGTAAAGCGGAGGTTACCATAGCTACAGTGCACACAACAACAAGCCTACCAAGTTGGTCCCCCGCTGGTGGGACGGAAGAGGTGGCACCATGAGCCACGTAGTGACCATCGAGGAGCCCTTGACCAAAACTCAGGTGTCTCAAACCCGGTGTGGGGTGAAGTCTGAGGCCTGGGGTAACGTCTCCTCCAGTCGAACGTATGATTTCCTTTACGGTAAGGACGGCCCCAGACCTCCCTCCTGAGTTGTCGACTTCTGGGACAAGTGGGCTTCCAGACAGTGGGACCCAGCTGGAGGAGCGGCGAACGAAGGGCGAGCCTCAGGACCGATCCCTTGCCTGCGGTTGTTCTCTGTTGGGTGGCAGCAATTCCGAGACCTGCAGGTGGCGGCGCCCTTAGTTGCACCTCCGAAGCCGCAGATGCGCTCTGCATCTTGGAGCACGGCGCGGGGCTACCTAACTTCGCCACCTTTTTTTCCTGATAATTTGCACAGCCCTAAGCGATCTTCCTGAAACCTGTTCCAGGAGTTTTAGTATCCAGAAAAGTATGCAATGATGCAGACTTGGAGAGGCAGTCACTTAACATTCCTGCGTTCAAACTGCATAAAAACGCCCTACAAGAATGACCCTTCCCGCTTCCATTCTCTGAGCACATCCACATTTGGCATTCTCGGTAAAATGCCAATTTATCTTACCTTTGTTTTTAGTTTTCTCTGTTCCTTTACACTTATTCTTATCCATCGAAGCATTGCTTATAAACTAGGTCCACTTAGTCTTTCTAGGCGAATAAAACTCCAGTTTATTTTTTAATGCCCTAATTGTCCATTTATGTTCTGTCTCTTCTACTATACCTTAAGTCCCTTGTTTGTTTTAAGGTCTTGTTCTATGCATTTTTGGAGCCTCAGCAGCCATTCTAGTGCTGGTACATACGGATAGGTGCTTTAGAAATGTTTATTGAATTATTGAATTTACTATTACAAAACTTATAATCAGTTAAGCATGGTTTTTT
>PVKZ01007833.1:0-19913 GCA_004027375.1 Macroglossus sobrinus | reverse complement strand
CACGTGGCAGGAGAGGCGCCCTTCTCCTTCCCTCCCTCCCTCTGTTTTTGACTCGGGGGCTTTGAGACGGGGGCGGGGCTGAGCCACTGGAGAAGCCAGGCACAGACAGGATCTGGCGAAAGATGACGAAATTAAAGCACGTTTTCACTAGGCTGCCAGGCTGCAGTGACTCTGCGATCCCGGCGGACACCAGAGTAACCGCACTGTCCAGTGCCACGTCCTGAGGCTCAGGGAGCCCTGGGAGGAGAACACCCCTCAAAGCCCCCACACGAGGCTCTCTGTGCCTCAGGCCCCGGCAGAAACACGAGACGTGGTCTGCGTCCTGCCAGGGCCCTGTGTGGGATGAGACTCAAGGCTCCGTGCGCCCTACTTTCGACCAGGGGACAGCGAGGCCTTGTTTCTGAGTCTGTCTGGCTTGGGGGTCGGGTGTCAGGGCCCCAGGTAACTGTGTCCCCGTGTGTCCCCAGGCGACTGAGAAATGAGAGATGCTATTTCAGCGAGAATCGCGGTCGAGGACAAAACCCATTTTTCTCTGTTGCTCTCTCACTCCCCAGATTTTGACTCCGGGTTATAAAGTTACTAGCAGAGTATGACTTTCCAGAACACTTAAAAGACTTTTACAAATGCTCCGGCCAGCCCAGGAGATTCTCTTACTAACCTTTTGTAGCAGGCTCTGTGCCAGGGTCAGTAAACCCTTTCTGTAAAGTGTCAGATAACTATTTTAGGCTTTGTGGGCTGTATACTCTCTCCATTGCAACTCTTCGACTCTGTCCAACTACTACTCAGCTTTACGTTGTGGTGACAATGCAGCCATCAATGATATGAAATTGAATGGGTGTGGCTGGGTGCCAGCAAAACTTAGTTGATAAAAACGGGCTGTGAGCCAGAATCCGCCCACCTCTGCCCTAGCCCAGCAGCAGCTCTCAACCTTAGCTGCGTCCCAGAATCACCTGGCTCCCGGGGCCACACGCCCTCTCTGCCCCCTCAGACTGATCCGATTAGTCTGGACACTGGGACTTTTTAAGATATTCTCACGCGCAGTCCGGGTCGAGAACGGGGGCTGAGCCAGCCAGGACGTCCGACTCCAGCCCCCGCGGGAACGGGCAGCGCTCGGGTCTGTCCACACGCCCCCCTGCCGCGGTCACCTGATGACGAAGCTGTGCGTGTCGATCTCGCGCCCGCAGCCGCTGTTGAGCAGCACCCCCGAGTTGCCCACGATGGCGCAGGTCCGGAAGTGCTTGTTCTTCAGCGGGGAGGTCCTGGGCAGGAGCTCGTACAGGTTCTGGGACACGTTCATCGTGCTGTCTCGGTCGAAGATGTAGTGAATGACGTCTCCCGGCTTCAGCGTCCCCTTGAGGACGGAGATGTCCTTTTCCGCATCCAAGAACTTTAGGATTTGTTTCCTGCAAAAAGACCAAGCACGCCGGAGGATAAGCCACCCTGTCGCCGGCGGCCCTTTGCCCGCCCCGCTTTTCCTGTCCGGCGCCACCCCGCGGGGCTGCTGGAGGCCGGCACGCGGGTGCAGCTCGGAGTTCAGGGGCCCTCTGAGGTTCCAGGCGGGCACTGTCAGAAAGGGCCCAGAGGCGGCTGTGGCGGCGGCCAGTGTGGCTGCCGTGGGTACGCCTTCGTCCTGCGAGCTGTGCAAACTGCCCTGGGAGATGACTCCACGGGGACGTGGCACGAGGTCACCGCGGAGGGCCCCGCGAGGGAGGACGGCCCGCCATCCCGGTTTGCCCAGGACCGGCTTCAGCACGTCCCGGGAGCTGGGTTTATAAATAGCGACACCTCTCTGGTCCCACAGAGCACGCTGTGTTGTTTCGAAGGACAGCTCTCTCTCTCTTGGGTGACTTTGATTTCAGGAGAAAGTTCTAGAATCATCCAGCAAAGCACACAGACGGGGTGGAGTGTCATCACAAAAAGAATAGGTGATAGCTAGGAATCAGCAGGGCCATTTGACTCGAACCCCGCAGGCCTGGCCCCCAGGAATCTGAGGATCCTAGCTGGGAGTTTCACTAAAAAGAACTTTCTAAATCGCCCAAAAGCTTGTCTTTAGAAACGATGCAAGTCGGAGAGAGTAGGGAATTCCGTACCCACATGAGCGGGAATGAATTTCGTTTCCCGCAGTGAGCACCCCCACCCCCACTACCCAGAACAGATGACAGTGATGCAGTTGCTTCCTCTCGGAGCCCCAGAGGGACCAAGTCGTCACGCACTTTGCGAGAGAGAGAATCTGCAAGACGGTCACCCCCCTGCCCAGATGGTGGCACGGCCGGCTGAGCACTGGCAGGACATGAGATGTCCCCAGCCTGTGGCACATCCGAGTACGATGCACAGTCAATCACTTAGGGTGTATGTGGGGAGCTGTCGAGAATTCAGAACTTCCAGGCTGACACCTGAGTAACCCTAATCCTGCGAGGGGCCCAGGTCTCGGCACACTTTCAAAAGCTCCACGGGTGACTTTAGCGTGTGTCCAGGTTTGGGTGCAGCCGAGGGGCAGCGAGAACCCGAGTAGGGCCCTTCCTTCCATTCATTTTTCCTTATCAGTGGCCTGGACCTCTTGCGTCATACTGGGGAAGGCCCCTTGCTAACTTGTATCTCTTGCTAATTTGTATCTCTTCACACTGGGGAAGGCCCCATTGCTAATTTGTATCTCTTGCTAATTTGTATCTCTTGATGGAAAACAGAGGCACTTCTTTTATTTATGGCGTTTTACCAAAGGTTATACAACTTGACAAACTAATACAGTTTGGAAATTGCTAAAACCTTTGCAGTGACTTACCCCAAAGCATTGAAAAGCAGAGAGAGCCCCCAGAAAGCCCATAAGTAAACACCTCGGTGAGTAGACTAATTTCTAACTAACTATAAGGAATTGCTATCAATTATTAAGCATCATTCCAAATCATTTGTGGAATCTTTTATGACAAATGATTTTGGGAGTTAACTGAAGGAAGTTGCAGGGAATTTTTTTTCCCTCGGGTGAAGGCATGTCGTTCCTGTCCAGGTGGCAGGAACTAAGCCCCCAGAATTAGGGGGTAAGGCATTTCCACTGTGACAGTGAGTCTACCTGGAGGGGACACTCCCCGCTCCGTGTAGTGACACTTTTGGTTAGCCGTGGGCAAGGATGATCGCTGTGCCCCGACTCCTAGTTCTCTGCTGCCTCTCCAGGGTGATGGCCTGGGAATGTGGACCACTGTAATCGCAGCTGTCCCCATCTGTCCTGGTGCGCCAACCCAGTCACCCCCATTCCCCACCTCCCGCTTCATGCTCCAGTAGCGCCAAGTGCAAATGGCACCCTTGTGACTGTGTGCCAGCCTAGCGTAGCCTGTTGTGCCTCATCCTTCAAAACCCCTGGCTCCTGCCCTGGCCAGCCCTCTCGGTCCCCTTACAAAACAGAGTGCTCTCTGCTCAGCTGATGTCGTCGTCTCCACCAGTTTATAAGATGCAGTGCCGCCGATGTGTGTGTATCACACTGCTCTGTCCTGACTTTGCTCACGTGGCGTCTCCCCACTAACACTCCTCAGTTATATGAGCACCTGGGGTCCCCAGCACCGTGCCGAGAAGTGAGTGGTTGGATCATACTAATCAGTCTTTGCGGGGTCAGTGACGGCGTCTCAAAGGCAAGTGGCCAAAGCGCTGAAGCTGCAACTCCTACTCTCCAATTCCCGGTTCCCGCCGCCCGAAGGGAACCGCAGGGTCCCCCTTCCCAGTCAGGTGTCACACCAGCTTCCGGTCTCCCCACGCTGAGCTGGGGCTCTTCAGAGATGGGGCAGCCTTCTCAGGCTGCAAGGACTGTGTGTGTGCGTGTGTGTGTGTGTGTGTGTGTGTCTCTCTCTCTCTCTCTCTCTCTCTCTCTCTCTCTCTTGGGTGGAAGCTCTCCAAAGACTCTCCAAATGGGGGGACCGTCACCATGGATTCCAGGCAGGTCCAAGCAGCAATGTCCCTTTATGCAAGGGAAGGACTGCTTCCCTGGTTCCCTGGGGGAAACCACCTATGGCCTCCAGCCACCCTTCCCGCCCCAGGCTCTCACTGCTGCTGACCCAAGCACCCCACTCCCTCCGACCCCAGAACCTCAGCAAGGCGCTTCCTCCACCAGCCTCCCCACTGGCCCAGTCGCTGCCCACACAGGTGGGCTGCTGGGCCCGCCCTGGGTCCTTTCCAGGTGCCCGCTCAGAGGTGTAGCCCGCCTCCGCGGGAGGTAAACATTTTGTTCCCACCCTGCCTGCTCTCGATGACAGCGCGGCAGTTTGCCGGCTTGCGCCGAGGAAGGCCAAGCCTGTGTCCCTTCACGGAGCTGACCGCTACTACCTGATCCTCAGAGACAGAGTCTGGTTGTGCCTCCACTTGGCCGAGGCTGGCTGGATGCTGTGCTTAAGGCTTTCGTTACTTCTGTCAACAACCGCTGGCGACGAGGAGCCATTTATTACAACTTCAGCTCTGGAAGGGGAGGGAACAAAAAGGAAGAGGGTAGACAGGAGCTGTTAGCATGCCAACGACAAGTCTAATAGTTTTGTTTTTGCTCAGGCTTGAATGTAAACTTCTTCAGGAGAGCAAAATTGCAGTTATTACCCGAGAAGGGAAGGCAGTCTATTTATCTTCTGGAAGGCACCGACGCTCTCCCTAAGGTATAACCCACATACATTCCCGGAGACAGGAAGGGGGCGATCAGACTCTCTCCTCTCCCGCCTCCCAGAGAAACCTAGCAGTCACTGTCAGAACAGTCATACTGCTCCGGGATCTTTTCACAAAGCTCCTAATGGCAGGTGCAGCGCAGCCGAGTGTCACATGATGGCTTAGAACCTCAGCGGAAGATAAAAGCTTAGCAGGGCAGGGCGACGGAGCTGGCGCTTCTCGCTTCTCCCTCCTCCCGACCCCAGCACTCTCTGCTTTGTACCAGGCGCCCCTTCAACACCCGCCTCGCTCCGGAGTTGTGGGTGCTGCGTCTGTCTGTCTCTGTCTCTGTCTCTGTCTCTGTCTGTGTCTCTCTCTCACTAGGGAGCACCCTCACTTGTTTCTACACTCCCCAATGGCCTAACGTAGCAGGTGCTCAGTAAATAAGTATTGGCTGAATTCAAATTTAAATTTCATCTCGGGGGAGCCTGAATGGATGAGGGAGCTGGCCAGCTCTGTGCGCTTGGGGTGAGTCACCATTCCGGGTGCCCACCATCTTCCCACTGAACTTGGGGCCCCCAGGGGTGACCAGACCCACTGGAATGCAGAGGCTTGAAATTAGTAGGTTTCTAAGTAACTGGGTGGCAGCTACGTCTCGAAAGGCAGGCGCCAGACCACCCCGGCTGGCTGCCTGCAGATCCCCGCGGGGCGCGTGGAAGCCCCTTCTGTCCGGGCTGGCGGCACACCCTCCCAGTTGCAGTGGTAACTGGGTTTGTGATGCCCACATCCGCCTGGAGCTTTAAAGAATCCAAACCAAACATCTACATCCTTTGCATTGATCTCGGAACAGCCACGTTAAAAAAAAAAAAAAAAAAGACAACATCCTTTTAACAGAGTTTGAACCCGATGATCTATTTTGCTTTCCGTAGGCAGAGAAGCCCTTCGTTTGGGGGTGCACCTCGTCTGTGCACACTCTCCCCGTGCACGTCCATTCTTCAGTATTCTCGGCTCCTGTAGATGACGTCCCTTGCCTCAGATTCAAATATGAGCATCCTTAGCAGAGGACAGAAAATGAAAGGGTCCAGAGTGAGGCCAACAGACTCCTCCGGCATATAGTCTTAGGGGACACCTGTGATGGGGCCCGAAGACCCGACCCTCGGGAACTTTTGCTGCTGTCACAAAAAGCAGCGGAGGGTGCAGTGGAAAGATTTCATGAGCTGTATGATAGCGGGTGAATCACTTTATTCTGTCCGAGTCTCAGTTTCCTCATGTATGAAAAGTGGGTACAGAAGAGGGAGCCCTCCAGCGCTAAGTTTCCAGAATCCTAAAAGGACCACCAGTGTCCTCTCCCTGGCACTGGCTGCCAGCCCATGAGGCTCCAGGAGGAGCTGGCTGTGGCTGCACCCCTGTGGCACTGCCCCTTCCCACGTAGGCCGCCGGTGGGAGCAGAGACCCGCAGGGCCATGATTTAGCTGCCACACCCCAAGATGCCAAGTGTCCATGCAGCTTATATCAGGGGGCACATGTGACAGAAACAGTAATATTTGTGGCGAGGAGTCAACTTCCTGGGAGGCGAGCTGACCAGTGACTGGGGACTCTCACAGCTTAGAGTGAATTCAGTTTTGGGTGGTGGTCCCCAGAAATGAGCATACTGGGTGCCCTGGGATCTCTCCAGACGTAAGGATTTGCAGGGGTATTCCGACACGGGCGCTTGCAGAGGGGACTTGCTCCGAAACCTCCAGAAGGGCTTCCAGGCTTCTCCGGGGCATGAGGTGATGGAGGGAGGAGAGAACAAGAAATGTTGAAGGGTCAGAGGTGAAACTCCATTCCTGCCTCCACTTCCTGGTAAAACCTCGGGTGGTCTCACTGGACGTGTGCCCTGGCTCTGTCGCTGTCTAGCTGGGGACTCGGGAAAGTCGCTTCGGGTCTCTGGTCTCTGCCTTCTTCTCGGTAAAATCGAGGGACGATGGGGTAATTCCAGGGACCACTTCTGTGCCCTGCTCGTACATGCTCTGTGTTGCACAGACCTGGATGGACTGCTGAGCTGAGATCCTCTCCTTCAGCGAGTGCACCCGTATGTCCCCAGCATCCTGTCTACTCCCAGGGACACGTTCCTTTGCCCTCCTCAGTGGTCACCCTCTGAGGCCGCGGGTGCATCCCCAGGACTAAGTGAGCATCAGCTGAGTGCTTCTGAAGTCAGGCTGGGCCTCGCAGCCATCCTTGGAACAGCCCTCGATGCTGCATTGTGCTTCCACTCGAGTGAGGGAACCGGGGCTCAGAGGGCTTGAGACGACTTTGCCCACAGTCCCAGCGAACGAGCACTGGGACTGAATCCAGGTCTGCTTGGCTCCTGAGAAGACAGCAGCCCCCACCCCACCCCACATCAAGTGACCACAGAGCGTGGGGACTCCTGCTCCAGGGGCCGGAGAAAGACACGGGCAGAGCTGTGTCTCTCCGGGTGTCGCACAAGCTCCGTCTGAGGCTCCCCAGTGGTGAAGAGGTCAGTGATGGCAGATGCGGAGGGGGCCGTTCCCTGCATCGGTCCAGCAGGGTCACGCATGGACACACCTGACAGGTCTCATACGGTCAAGACACCACCCCCCCAAAACGTGGAAGGGCACACAACAGACCTCACTCCGAATAATGTGGGCCTCTCTTTCCCAGATCAACCGAAATAGGGTATTTAGAAAGCAAAACCAAGTCCTCCGTTCTGAGCACATCCGATAACTCGGCGTCCTCCTCTTCCTCCCGCTGCTCTGTGAGCTGGGGCTCTGTGCTGTGGGACGGTTGCTACTGGTGGCGAACAGGGACTCAGAGGCATGGTTCCGCCAGAGCCAGGGACAAGCCTGGGTGTGCCGGCTTTCAAAGTACTCGCTGCCTCTCCTGCATCAGGCTGCCCCTTGGCCACGGATGGCCGTGCGAGGAAATGCTCGGGCTTCAGCGTGCGCGTCCACTGACCGAGGTGCACGCTGCTGAGCTGACTCCCCGTTTTTGAAGAGGCCTCAGTGAAGTTTCCGAATGCTCGATTTCCCTCTTCACCTCCCGGATGAGCCCTCTATCACGATGAAACCGGGCGAGTGCCCTGACTCCCTCCAGAGTCTCCCCACTCAGCAGAAACGCAAGTCATGAATAAGCTCCTTCGAGGCCTGAGTGCTTCCGAGTGGGTGGACTCCTTCTCCGAGAGCGACTCGTAGCATCTGAGCTTTCCGTCGCTGCAGCTCCAGACCTGGGGCCATTTCATGAGCTCCTCTACTGACTGCCACCCCCGTCCTCTCCTCCAACACACACACACACACACACACACACACACACACACAGCGACTAGGGAAAGGCAAAGCCAAAGTGAAGCAAAACAGATCTATTTGCTAAGTAAGAAGGGCACCATCCAGCAAGGAGGAGAAGCAGATTAATAGTTGCCTTACAGCAAAAACAAATGAACACAAAATCTAATTTACAGACCTATTAGATTTGCTGTATAAGCTGTTCACAGCCGATCTGATGGTACCTCTGCCTCCCGAATTCCTGCAAGACAAAGGAGATGCACTATGTATAAACCCAGCTCTCCTCTGCAGAGCCCTCCTGATCGCCAGGAGATCCCACAGCCGGCCTTGGGGAACCGCAGAGGGCGGCCGGGATCTCACTGTGGCCGCTTCAGAATGGGCCCCATCCCGATCCTGGCCCAAACCCAAGCGCTTTGTGGGGAAGGAGGCCTCCCACTCGGACACCGATTCAGTTTGCTCCGAGGTGTCCGCTGGCGACTTCCATGTGAGTCTCGAGACGAAGTCCACTGGGATTAACGCCCCCAACCCCCATCGGTCCCACAGGACAGCATGACTCGGCACGGCTCAGCGTCTTCTCCCTGGGTTCACCTGCTTCCACTCACACCTGTCAAGACGTTGTCCATCCCATCCCCTCCAAACCTGAGACACTGGGAGTTCAGCACTTGACAGTGCCTCCGACCGAATGTGATGACGATCCGTGTTCGGTGGCAGGAGGAAGAAGAAGTGGTGTGACTTTGCTGGGGGGGGGGGCAGGAGGAGGATGACTAACGAGGCCCTTTGCTCCTCCCTCTGGAGAGGAAGCTTTTGCAGGAAAAGCATTCTAGGGTCCTTTCCAGCCCTGCCGTCCACTCAGTGCTGTCCACTTCCATTCTGGACTCGGGCTCCTGGGCCATGAGGTCTCGCCCCGCTTCGCTGCCACAATGGGTCGGGGTTTAGATGGACATATCATCCCCTGGCACCTAGCCCACTCTGCGCCCTCTGTAGTGTTTTTACGAAGTTGTAGGTGAGACTGATTGTTTTGATTAAGGTAAATCATTTTTCCTACTGCTTATAGGGCGTGTGGTTTGGGGAGGTATTTCTTTGTACTTTTTTTTTTTTTTGGGGATTTAAGTTCCATTTAACCTTTCAATCAAGGCGTTGATGCACGCCAAAGAAATGATTAAAATTCCTGGGAAAGCTGAATATTCGAGGTAATAATGTGACTTGATGAGAACCCTGTGGGGAAAGCTAATGTCTAGATATTTTTTTATCAGCTCTCTTTACAATTAGCATACTTACAGATCAAGTGTGTGTGTGTGTGTGTGTGTGTGTGTGTGCATGTGTGTGTGTAATCACGTATACAGGCAGTATCCTCCCATTTCACAGCCAGATGACCAGATGACAGGAAGGATGCTATGCCCAGTGTCCCATCCCAGAGCTCCCTCCAGCCCTCAAATTTCATCACTTCTAGTCTAGCTCTTAACCACACAAAATATCATTTAATCTTCACACTTCAACCTCAACCAATGCCCAATATCTTTTTTTTTTCCTCCCATCTCCCCGTGGGATGGCTGAGATCTTGACTTCTAACTCAGAGTCTACGAATATCTGGCTAGCTCCGCCCCTATAACCATAATCCACTTGGTTTCAGACCCTAAGGGCTTTCCTGGGCTCTGTGCTGTCCACATGACCTTTGACACCCCCTGCCCTGACCCCATCCCTCAAGGTCAGCACCCTTTGCAGGGAGAGAAGACCAGCTGGGCCAGGCGTTAAGTCGAGAACAGTAATTAAAATAGCTCAAGACTGGTGAAAGGTTAATAGAACAAAAAGTGTCATCCAGAAGTGCTGCGGATAAGAATTGATACATGATTTCTATAAATCGTTATCAATGAGAAATTTGGTAAGCGGTTTGGAGTAGTTGGTTCACAGTCTGGAGGTGGTTTTGGGGGAATCAGTTAAGCTGTGTTACTCTAGACAGCAAAATAAATTTCAAGTGGCTTTAACTGGTGTTTCCCAAGCTTCAGTAATTCACACATCCCAATGTGTGAATCACACATCCCTGTCCCAATTTGTGGCATTTGTTAGTCCCCCACCCTATAATCTACTTAGTTTTAAGAATGGCTCATCTTTAAAAATGTACCCTTATTCTAAGCAACGCCTTCTGCGAAAATACAGGTTTGGTCCCATGATGATATATTCATTTGAAAAAAAAAAAACAGAACATCATTAACAGAAAAAACATTTATCGAAGGAATTCCTAAAATCATCTTACACTATCACCAAGAATACTTATAGCATCCTCTGGGAAAGACTGAATTAAATAATATTTAAATTATAAATAAAAATTTAAAAAAATTATAAAATTATTGCTATATCATATACACACATTATAATTTTCATTCTATATATGTAATTCATATGTCATATACCATATATTAACATGTTGTTATATATTCTAACAATATAAAATTTCACACATTAAACATTTTTTTAAAAATTTGTTTAAATTATAAAAATCATAAATTAAAAATATTTAAGGAAGGCAACTCATAAGAAATTGATAAGAAAATAAGAAAATGGAAGAGAACATTTATCAAATCTTTGATGATGAACGTGGACTTTTTAAGTTCAGAAGAAACTGTAAGAGAAAATGTAGATAGATTTGACTTCATAAAAATTTAAAGCTCTGCTTATATGAACAGCAAACCTGAATAAATTCTATTCAGTGTCTTTCATGAACTCTCCGAGGGCTGCAGGTAAGGACAGCTGGTTTCAGGTAACCAGGCTTGGCCAGGTCCTAAACGCAGTAGACAATGGGCCTGGAGGGGCACCTTTCAAAGGCGAACCGACCAATCCAGAGCCCACAGCCCTGCCATCTCCTTTACTGGGGGCTCCCATTCTGGGCCACTAGTCCCCTGCTCTAATCACCCCAGAGCCAGGTACTTGCAACCAGGGGCAGCCCCGCATGTCCCAGAGCCCCTGAAATTATTCAAACCCGCTAATCCTCAGCCCACTTACCCTGCCTCACCCTTCCTTCTCATGGACACCACAGAAGAGGCTCTCGCCCAGAGTCCCTCCCGCCCACCCCACACCTTGTCTCCTGAGTGACCTGGTGTGTCTCCAGGTGGCCCCTGGATGGCGTGGCTGCCCCTCCTCTTGCGATCGAGGAGGCCAGCAAGCCCCCTCCTCATCTGTTGGCCTGACCGTAACTGAAGAATAGTAGAACCTCTATGCAAACAAAGGGGTCTCGTTCATCGTTTTAGCCTCGCATCGCGCCTTGCCTACCTGGGGCCCGGTGACTCCAACCCGATGCCAACATTACATGAGACTTTCCTCCCTGCAGTGAGTTTCCAAGCCCTGTTCCTGCCATTTACACCCGTCCAAGACACATCCTGCCTCTCGGATCGCCACGGAACGGGGTGGACCGTCAGATCCCGAGACTCCCGGATTGCAGACGCTCGCCTCAAAACAAATCATGTCCATTGGCAGAGGATTTCTTCTCCCTAATTATGGTTCGCCTTCAGTGTTATTAAAATAAGCTTACATTCCCTATGATGAGGGGAGGCTGATACCTCTGTGGTTTGAGTGACAGGAGAAGATGATTAAGTGAGAAAAAGTTGCTAAAGATAATTCACAACGTGCTGAAATCACAGAAACATAGATGCTTAGATCATCCCAATGAGGAAATACATGGGAAAGCACTGCATGCACATTATAAAGAAGTCTAGAAAACAAGGAATGATGTCGGTGCTAACCAGTGTCCACTGGACCCTGATAAGGACTCTCAGACAGTGATAACGGAGGCTGCTGCTTTAAAGGTCTACAAATGGCTAACAACAACAACAACAACAACAAAACACAAACCAGACACACACCCCATGCACGGCTGGACCTGTTTTTTAGTAAAAAGCAATTAGTGAACTTGAGAACTGTATTTCTGTGTGGCCGCTTCACCCAAGTCCGTTCATTGACAGGTTAGACAGCGTGCAGCGTGTTGGGGGGCTCACAGCTGGGTCAGAATCTCACTGGTGATGTTCTCAGTTTCTCACCGGAGAGTCGGGCTCAGTAAATGAACCTGGGGCGCTGACAGCTTTGATTAAGAGTCTGGACCTAACTTAAGCCATTGAGTAATCCTGAGAATAGGCGATTAAACTAAAGCACAATTCAGGAATTTACAGCTGGTTCTTCCTTTATGGTTTTGGGGAGATACCAAGGGCTTTTTTCCAGTTGGTGTGTAAACCATTGGGGTTTCTGTCTACTGATCCCCAAGGACATGTGATAAGTACACGTCCCCACAGACACAGGGTGGGGGGAAAGCAACCAAAGGGACGACTTATTTGGGGGTAGTCAAATGCACAGAGGCTTCCAAACAGGGGTGTGTGTGTGTGTGTGTGTGTGTGTGTGTGTGTGTGTGTGTGTGTGTATTATTGTGATAAAACATACATAACATAGAATTTCCATTTTAACCCTTTTAGGTGTACAGTTCAGTGGCATAAGTATATTCACAATGTTGTGTAGCCATCACCACTGTCCTCAAAACATTTTTATCACTCCAAACATTCACTCTATGCCCATTACACAGTGACCCCTTAGTCCCTCCTTTTCGCAACCCGAGCTTGGTAAACTCTATTCTACTTTCTGTCTCAATGAATTTTCTCATTCTAAATATTTTATGTCAGCGGAACTATACCATATGTGTCCTTGGCATCTGGCTCCTTTCACCTAGCAGGATAGTGTTTTTGGGGTTCATCCATGTCGTGGCGTGTATCGGAAGCCTGGCTTTGGCTGTGGCAGCTCTAAGGAGGCAGAACATCGGGGAGGCAGGAGAGAGGCCCCTCCAAGGTGTTGCGTCTGGAGCCTTGAGCACCTGTGATCAGAACAGGAGCAGCTTGACCAGGGCTTGAAAGGGGCTCCCTTGCCCAGCGCTGCCTCGGCCAGGAGCTTCCCGAAGCTGTTGCTGGCAAACTGAGCTTGGCTATCCATGTCCGTCTCCATCTGAGGAGCTGGTGGAACGTGGCCAAGTGCTCAGATGGGCACTCGGTAGATCCATGAGGCTGGCAGTGAGAGTGTCTGCAGCAGCCCGAGCTCAGTGGGAAACAGGGGGCCCCATCTCTGGACGGGGCCAGTGTGCATTCCTGAGGAGACTCCGTCACAGGTGTCTCTGATTCACTCTGAGCGGGAGACAGTTGCAGAGTTCTTGTCCATAGGCTTATTGGTCACCATGAGACCACCCCACTCCCCCAAGTGCTGGACACCAGCTGTGCCAGTGGAGACCTTCTAGTCATCCCATCTAGGGCATCTTCAGCAGCCACCTCCGGTTTGATCTAGATGAAGGACTTGTGTCCTCACTTGTATCCATTAGGAGTGATGTAATGACTGGGGTCATCAGGAGACCCAAAGTTCAAGGTCACATTTTCTAAACTCTAAGAACGAGAGGCTACTGCACCCACACCATTCCCTGCCTGCTTAGGGGTGCAGCCAGCCTTTCCAGTCACATTCCATAGCAGCCCCAACACTCTGTGTCCTGCAGATGATGAGTCAGCAAACTTCTCCTTTAAAGGGACTTTAAATAGGCAGTGACTATTCTAGGCTGTGTGGGCCAAGGGAAGCTATGGGAGATCTTACGCAGACACAGTTGCTTAAGCAAAGACAGCAAATGCATCTCCACAAATTTGTTATTGATAAAATTAAAAATGTGATAATAACCATTGAAGACTTTTTTTTTTAGTAACAGGTTTATTAATGAGAAGAACGTAATTTTGCGTGTTACCTTGAATATCTCTTTTGGGCTTACCCTCTACCTCCCTGTACCGCGTTGGAGAACCTTCCGTATGGGGAGACGGGTTATGAGCCGCAGGCCTGAGATAAGCCTGGATGTGAATTCCGTCTGTGTGATCTCTGGCTTCTCCCTAATGTGTCTAACAGCTTCCCTTTTCGTTTCCTCGTCTGTGAAATGAGAAACAGAACCTACTTCGCGGGTTGTTGTAAAGATGGCATGAGCCAATCGATGAACGCAAAGATTTAGAACAGTGCAGGACATATTAACGTTAATGTTATCCTTCTTCTTATTTTTTTTTTTACCCCTAACTTTAAAAATGTAAAATCATCTCGGCTCGAGGGCCACATGACAGCAGAGGGCTGGCCGGTGTGACCTGTGGACCTCCTCTGCTCCCCCTGGCTCCGGGATGTTAAGAGCAAAATGCCACCTCGCCGTCCAGGCAGGTGGCACGGTCACCTCCTGCGGTTTTGTAGGCTTCTGCTCCCACGAACTCGGCTCTCCTGAAGCCACAGCTCCAACAGGGAGGGCCGTGAAACCTCTGCACCCCCAGCTCGTTACAGCACGAGAGCCACTGCGGCTCACACGAGTTGGACAGGCCCGTCACTTCTGCAGTGCCAGCCAAGACTCGGAGTGACGGTAGAGGTCACAGCAGCCTCGGCCGAGCAGGCAGCGAGTCACGCTTCTGGCATGGCGCTCCCGCCAAATTTAGATCTAATCCCGGTGCCGCCCATCAATGTTACCAGTTTCTTACTCTTCTCTGGTTCGACCCATTCAGCCCACTTCTTGCTCACCAGGCCTTTGCCTAGGCGTTCAACCGTCTCTGCGACACTTTGTCCTGCAGAGCAAGTCTTATCGTTGTGCCCAAGCTCTTGAACTTCATCCGTACTGGAACAGCACTGGGCACGGAGCTCTGAAGGAACCCGTGTCGGTTTCGATCTTGACAGTGGCATTTCCATGACAACCGGGATGGATCTCTGGCTTTGGGCTTCCCGGGTGGGGACTGCAGGTGCCAGTGGGGAGGGTTAATCCGGCAACTTCACGTTCAGTATTAGCTTGATTTGATTCCGCCATTTGCTTTGATTTCAGCGAACCCGAGCTTGTTGATCAGCTTCCATCAGTGTACAGAAAGGTGCCCGTTCACTCCCACCTCTCTCCTCCTCGGATTTCAGAAAACTTCCGTGAGAACTCAGGGCTTTGATTTTGCTCCAGCCAGTTCCCCGAGCACTTACACGCGTCTGCGCATCACATAGCAAGTAGACAGGTCCCCTGGATGGCAGGCGTCTCCCACCACATTTACTCCTGATCCCTTCTCGTCATTGAAACTGTAACCGGGCTGGGGGTGGGGACAAATCATATATGCCATACACACCAGAACACTTTTGGAGGAAATGGAGGGACTGGCCAGAGAGGACACAAGAACTGGGGTTACCAGTTGGTGTGGGACTTGGGGCCCTCCAACCCACAGCCTGTCATCAAGGTGGCGGACTTTATGATGCAAAGACTTCTAAGAATGCTTCATCCCCAAATCTTGGCCATTCAAAAACCCTGAAATCAAAGCCGTTCAAACTCGAAAGCAATAGATATGTCTGCTGTGGGTGGAGCTAGAGACGTGGGCAGCGTCCCCCAGCATGTGGCGTCACCACCAGCCCCTCAGACTGGGGCCAACCACAGGACGGGGTCCTAGTCTTCAGAGACTCTTCTGCACCACCTGCCTGCTTCCTCACGGCACCCTGTCCTGGCACTGCCCCAACCTGGTTCATGTCCCCTTCACTCTGTCAACACCTTGCGACAAACATTTCTCCTTTCTGCCTTATTCGACTCCTGTCGGTGTTTGATGATGGCGGCCACTTCTTCCTTCTTTCCTTCTTTTCCTTCTTTCCTCCCTGTCTACAGCCAGGTCTGACTACGGGGGGCCCTGGACAGACGTCCTCCTCCTAGAGAAAATATGCTACTAGGGGGAAGCATGGCATACCATCCCCAGTGAAGAGACGGGCCAGGGTCCTCAGGGCACAGAAATGCATTATTTAAATAATCTCCTTTCAACCCTTTAAGGCCCATGTACAATGACATCGAACCCTTCCTTGATTCTTAACCATTCCCCTGGCGGACAGTGCCAATTAAAAAAAAAAATCTCAATTTTTCTCTATATTCACATGAACAAGATTTTGCCCAGCATTACTTTCTACAGTTTTTCTTACAAAACACTAGTTTTATAAGACTTCCAAATATAAAATATTATTGAACGTTTGTTGTTGTTGTTGTTATTGTTGTCCCCAGATGAAAGTCTCTCTTTCCTCCACCAAAATTACTTCTGTCACCATCCCAGGTGACAATCACTGTCCCAGAGGGACATGTTAACAGAAACACATCCCTAGGAAGTGGATGCAGATTCCAAGAGACCAAGGAGAGGCATTAATAAGTGTGTTTGCATGAGCCCTGCCTTGTGCCAGGCTCCGTGCCAGTGGCACGATAATTTTCGCATTTCTAACTCGGTTTTAGAAATAGGACACAACAGGCCCAAAAAGGTTAAGTGATTTTCCCAGGGTCGCCCAGCAAGTGCAGCGGGCATTCAGGTCACAGACTGCGCATCGCCAGCATCTCCTGTGCCTGCAGGAAGCTGGCCCCGGCACCCTGCCCTTCACCTGCTACGTGTAAGGATTTCACACATAGCTGAGGAGGCACCTGAGAATTAGGAGGAAGCAAAGGTCACTCAACAGGTAGCCGTGAGACAGTCGGTGAGCTGACTGGAGAAGTATGCACGTTAGATTCTCCACCTACATCACACCAATCCGGACAAAATGCGATCCAGCCATTGAAGGCTATGCCTGGGAATGGTTCCATGGGAAAATTAATTCAGTTCCCCCACTGAGGTCCGTTGGGGCTGCTGGTATGGAATACCCCAAACTGGGTGGCTTGTAAGCAACAGAAATGTATTGCTCACAGTTCTGAAGGCAGGAAGGCTGAGATGGGGTGCCAGCATGGTGGCTGAGGGCTGCAGACTGCCGCCCGTGTCCCCACAGGGCTGCAAGGCGAGGGCACTAATCCCATTCAGCAGGGCTCCACCCTCCCGGCCTTGTCACCTCCCGAATGCCCCACCTCCTAAAGCCGTCACATTGGGTAGAGGGGAGCGGGTTAGGATTCCAGTATGTGAATTTAGGGGGACACAAGCATTTAAACCCCAGCATCTCCACTGGCCGGCTGCTTCATGTCCATCCTGGACAGTCACTGGGCCCCCTGCTGCAGGCACAGCACAAATGTCGGCCATCATTTCTCCTCCTCCACTGCCTCGGGAACACACGACCACGAAACCTCAGCCAAGGGGTCAGCAGCCCCGACAGCTTCTCGTTTCAGTCACGTGGCACAGCACGGGTGAATCTGTGCTCTTTTCGGAGAGGCAGAGCGGGTGCCCGGCTGCCGGTCCTGCCAGCCACGCTTCGCTCGCGAACCTGCCAGGCCGGGACTTGAAAGTCCTCCGCCTCGAGCCGGCCTTTTGTTCCCTCCCGTTTGTTCGCTGCCTGCCTGACGGCACTCAGCAGCAGCGTCCCCATTAACGCGGCTGCAGCCTCTTCCCGAGAAAAACCCCTGGAGGGCACCCAGGACGGAGAGGGCTTTGAAGTCCCTCTTCTTCTGCACGTCTGAGGTGTCCCCTTCCCCATCGGCCTGGTCCCGCATAAATGTCCCCCAACTCCCCCTGCCCAGCGGTGTCTTCTGGAAAGAGGACAGCCAGGGCCATCGGCAAGAGGACTGGCGTTCTGGCTCCTGATGGGCTGTGAACCTGAACCCTTGCAATCCTAGACTGTCCTAGGTCTTTTTGGATGATCTGCCCATATCCGACAGTGGGGTATTGAGGCCCCCTACTCCGATAGTGTTTCTCCCTTTCATTCTGTCAGTAATTACTTGCTTTACTCATTTTGGGGCTCCCTCATCGGGAGCATAGACATTAATAAGCGCTATGTCTTCTGCTGCATGAGTCCCTTTATCATTCTGAAGTGTCCCTCAGCATCTTTCCTCACCTTGTTTAATTCTGAAGTCTGTTTCATCTGATATTAGCTCTTCTAGGTCTCGGTATCCGTCCCGGTAAATCAGGACTCTGTCGTGAGGCGACAGTGACAAGCACTGGACAGACGTGACTGGCAGCGGCAGTGTCCTTAGCTAGGGTGACGGCTGCCGCCCTCTGGGGCAGCTGGCCCCAGGGAAGTTGCCTTTCGACAGCGCCGTCCACTTGAGAGAGAGAGGGGTCAGCGGATGGCACGGAAAGGAGCACGTTGACCAGGACCATGGTTTCCACCGCCTTTCCCGCTTTGCGACCGGCCCCCAGCTCCCGCTCCCTCTGAGCCGCCTGCACATTCCTGCTCAGGACCCTCCCAGGCGCCCAGCTGTCTGTCCCGGCCCCTCAGTGCTGCGGATCCCTTTGGGACTCCTTTAAAAGGCGTGGCTCCTTCACCCTGAGAATACACCTGACTTTTCAAGAGGTTCACAGGTCTCTTGAAATCCATCACAGGCTCTTTAGAAGCCTTTGGACCCCGGGCTGAACCAAAGCAGCTCCCAGAGAACCAGGCGTGAGTTCTTCAGCCTCTGACAGTCTGCCCTGAGCCCCCCGCCCGACTTCTCTGCCCCCATCCGAGCCAAGCCACACAAATAATGGCTCCTTATGCACTCCTGTGTTCTCTGGCTGAGATCACTCTCCCCGTCTGGATCGCCAGCTTCACTCCTTTCCCAGCTGGGTCCTTGGGCCCTTCCTGCAAGTCCCATCCTGATCCTGCCTCTTTTTCAGAAAATGTCTCTCTCGTCCCCAGTTCTTGGTGGCGACTCCCTCTTTGGCAATCTCAGCTCACAAATCATCGGTACCGTTGGCATAACATCGTCATTTTTGTTCTTACTACAAAGGGGACAGAGACTGCCACTGGCATATTGGTTAATGATAAGGAATCTTCCTGATAACCAAAGGAAAGAGGCTTCTCAAACCCCCCAAGTTAACTAGGTTGGATAACAGCTTTTCCATATGTGTTACTCACACTCCCATGCTTTCCTAAAACATGGTATGTTGAGCATAATTCTTCTGCAACACCAATCCTGCTGTAATACAGTGATTCTCCCAGTGGTGCTGAGAGGCAGAGAACAGCCATGCTGTTGAGCCAGACTGTCCTGCAAGTGTATCAAGCGGCTTCGTGAGACGTGAGCACATCCACTGCGATGCCCGCCGTGGAGCAGATGCTCAGTGTGCTAGTTTGCCTTCCCCTTCTTTTAAGTGGCTATTTTTTTTTCTTTTTAATGTAGAGCAGGTGGTGGATGAAAATGGATCAGCACCTATTTATTGCCCTGCTCTGAAATTTTAGGCAGGGCAGGGAATTTAGAGGCAAAGCAAAAGGATGAGCTATTTCGAGTGAGTCTAGACAGGGGAAGTCATGAAGGGAGGCTCTCAGACCCGTGCTTTTATTTATGGGTCTAACCCTCCTTTCAAAGAAGGGGAAACTGAGGCCCAGGAAGCCTAGAGCCTGCCCGTAAGGTCATATACGGCCTGCTGGTGGCAGACCCACAACCAAGCCCTGAACTTTGACCTCAGGACACGTTCCCCATCGTCACACACGAACGTACTCCCCGGCCACACCACAAGGCCCTCGAGCGGGTTCTCTGTGCTACGTGCTTCTCTGCCTGTGTCCAGCACAGGGCCCACAAGCACCCGTGCATTGCGCATCAGGTGCATTTCACTCAGGCAGCTCTGCGATGCCTGCCTAAGCTCACGGTAGCTGTCACAGGCGCCAGGTACCGGGGGGCCGGTCGAGGCCTTTCTCCAGGGGCACCGCGGGTGCCTTGTCAGGCCGCCGCTTCAGCACGTCATCAGAAGTAGATGGGCCTTCCCAGCGGACTGGCCGCTGGCAGAGAGCGTGGGCCGGTTACGCTGAAACACTGCTTTCGAAACGGAATTACCGAGCCTTCGCCCGGTGCCACGCACTTGGTGGACGGCGATGAGCAGGACAGAGGTGGCCCCTTCCCTCACAGAAAGTCATCTTGCAGAAGATGGAAAACATCAGAACAAAAGTAAACACACTGCCACCTAGTCCAGGCCGAATAATCCCCTCCGGTGGCTAATCTCCCTCCTACTTCCCAGAGAGAAAACAAAAACACCGCACAATGAGGCTCTGATAAAGACCCCAGATCCGAAAGTCAATACATTTTACTTTATTTTATCTCAATTGATCTCAACTCCCAAATGTTTCAGCTTCAAAAGCTGAGATTAGGTT
Source organism: Macroglossus sobrinus (assembly GCA_004027375.1). Classification (NCBI taxonomy): domain Eukaryota; kingdom Metazoa; phylum Chordata; class Mammalia; order Chiroptera; family Pteropodidae; genus Macroglossus; species Macroglossus sobrinus. The sequence goes on along the minus strand of PVKZ01007833.1, from coordinate 24 downwards.
CCATTAAGCCAGCCAGGCCCGCAT
>PVKZ01007832.1:0-19981 GCA_004027375.1 Macroglossus sobrinus | reverse complement strand
CTTGCCTGTTTCTTTTTTTAGATGAAAACTATTGTCTTTTTCTCAAAAACTCTGGTTTGCAATGAACCTAAAGAAACATCATTCACCTAGTTCCCCATGCTGAAAGCTAGTGTGGCCAAGATGGCACCCACAGAATGTACACATGGCCTGCGTCCAGCCTCGCACGTGGTTGGTTTAGGACAAGGCGGTTCATTCCGGCAAATGAACTCTAAGCAAAGGTGACCCAAGTCAGTTCCAGGACAAAGAAGGCACAGCCCGGGGCACCTCTCTCTTTCCCTCCTGGCACCATAGACACCATGTGTTGACCAGAGCCAGAGCCAGTCCTAACCCACAGCAGGCTCTGCCTGAATAAGAGGTAAACACCTGTTTCTCAAGCCTCCGAGACTACAAAGCGTATTGGTCATCGCGCACCCGACTCCCTTACTCCCATCGCTGGCCCTAACTCCCGAGATGCCATCCTGGATGCCCTCTGCCTCCTCCCACCCCGCGTCTGCTCCATCGGCCAGTCCTGAACCTCCACCTTCCGTGTTTACTCTGACCTCAGTGGTTCTCACCTCTTTCCTTGACAAAACCACAGATGGATGGACTGGAAACTAGGGTTTGTCACCTCTGTAGAGTGACGTGAATGTTCCCACCTCGGGGTACAAACAACAATAGTGCGAGACAATCGAGTCTCATATTCTCTTTCCCAGCGAAAGCCTGCCCTGCACCCATTCTCACCTGGTTCTGGCGGAAAGCTCTGGGCTTCCTCGGTGAAGGAAGCGACAAGGAACACGTCCCAGGACTGGGGACCCACCGAGGGCAGGGCAGGCATTTCCTTCCCCTGGTACTCAGCACAACAGAGGCAGAACCCAGAGAGCGGAGAGATCACGAGGACCTATTTTGATGATTGATAAATTAGCTTGTCATATTTTGGCATATCGCTCAGAAGGATATGCCAGAGGCACTGACAGATCTTGCTACAATAAGACTCCTTTCGTTTCTATTTACATATTTTTGCGAATGAGTTTTCTCAGCCCTCGTATCGCTCAAAATAAAAATCGGCATAGTATGGGTGTCAAGCCCTGTCTCCTTCTCGTGGCAAATAAAAGCCATCCAAGAGAAAAAAAAAATGCCCCGTTAGCACCCTGAAGAGATGCATGTCTAATAAACTTTAATTTTGCTTTATCTTTAATCATGACTCAATATTATTTGCCATATGTCTGTCATGGTAATTAATTGTGTTAGTAATTAATAGTTTATGTTATTGTAATCAATTGCGTTAGTAATGTGTTTATGTTGTTGTTATCAATCGTGTGTTAGAACTTCTGATAATCCAATCAGAAAAAAATGGCTAGTTAGAGGTTTTATGGCCACAGGCATTAAAAAAAATTCAATTCTTACACATATTTTTGAGGCAGAGACTTATGCTAGAATAATCAATAAAAGACCTTCAAACACTAAAATCTATTACATTCGGATAAACATCTGTAGAGAAATGTAATGGAAAGCATAATGAAAATATGAGTTAAAAGATAAAAAACTGTGATAGATAACAGATTTGTTTAAAACCGTCAACATTAACAATAAGCAGAAATCACATTTTTTGTAACTACTTACACTTAGGTTGGAAAATTTTACATGTCAACTTAAACATGTGGGAAGGAGCTCGTAATATTTTAAAATCTTTTTTTGGAGTGAATAAGAGACAAAAGTTTGGGACCCCTGCCCTAGGAGAAACGACCCTTGTCAGCTACAAGTGCTTCTAAATCACCCCTCCCCCACCCATGCTTGACCTTCCCACTGTCCATGCTTCCTTTCTACCTGCCAATCTCCACCCAGTCGCCAGTGTGTGTGTGTGTGTGCACACGTGTGTGTGCACATGTGTGTGTATGTGTATGTGTGCGTGTGTGTGTTACGCTAAATCAGATGATGTCATTCCTCCACCTGCGAACTCTCCAACGTCTTTCCACCAATACAGCGATCTCACGATCTGGAATGCCCTCGTGGCTCGGATGCCCTCGTGGCTCGGATGCCCTCGTGGCTTGGATGCCCTCGTGGCTCAGATGCCCCTGTCGCTTGGCCTCTGTCATCTTTCCCCTTCTTCCTCCTTATTCATTTGCCTCAGGTCATGTTGGACTTCCCGGTCTCAGAACGTGCCAGACTCACTCTGGCCTCTGTGAAGGCTCATTCCTTCTCACTGTTGTGGTGTCACATCCTCAGAGAGGTCATTCGTAAGGTTTCCGTCTGAAATTGCTTTCTTCTGCGCTCTGTCTCCCCTTCCGTGCTGTATCCCCTTCACAGCAGACCGTACTCTCTGGAATTTTGATATACACGATTTCTTCCGAAGTTATTTGTGTGTCTTCCTCCAGAGAATGGAAATCCCACGAAGGCAGAGACTTTTGTCTGTCTTGTCACCTCTTTGCTCCCAGGTTCTAGAGTATAACCTGCTTCATGTGAGGAGCAGAATTCATATTCGTTAATGAATGAAGGATAAGAAAGAACTGGAAACTATATTCACCGATAAGGTTGCTATTTCTTTGATATAATAATGTACGGCTTTTTAAAAACATGTTTAAAAGAATTTATAGTAAGAAAAAAATTTAAGGACTTATGTTTAGTGGAAAAAAGGGTACAAATATTTATATTTGATCTGTATCTCTTATCTATATCTACATGACCTCACAAGTCAATATGCTATTCAGTCTCATAAAAAATAACCATAGTTGTGTGGGCATGGATTATTTTTCTCTGTGTTTTAAATGAGCACTTATATTATGCAGGGAGTTGGAAAGTTTGAAAAGATTAAAGACAGGAAAAGAGTACCGTGTGGCAATAACTCGAAGAGAATCACATCCGTGTACGGGCCCCGTCTGGGACATTCTGGTGTCCGGGAAAGAGTGTGAAGTCCATGTGTGTCGCGTGGTGTAAGCCACAGCAGCCAACGGTCCCCAAGTATCAGCCGCTTCAGATGGGTCGACAACGTGAGGTCCGTGGCAACTGACTTGGGTGTGGTACACAAGCTAAGAATCATTTTTATTCAGAGTTGTTAAACAAGGAGAAGAATGTGGGAGGGAGGTAAGCCCCACAAAGCTGAAACTATCTACTGTCTGACTTTTCATAGAGAAGAGCTGTCGACCCCTGGCTCAAAGCAACAGATGTCACATCGTGCTCGGTCATGCAGCGTGTCCCTTGTGGGTTGGGAGGGGCTCTCCTCATCCTTGTCCCTCTTGGCCCTGGGCTGAGGGTGCTGCTGTCATCGTGAACGTTTCCAGTTACTGCGCCACAAGGGAAGAGATCTCTGGGAGTCACATGACTACGACTAAGCAGGCAGTCCGGAAGTGACACATGTCAATTCTACTCACCGTTTGCTGACTGATAAGTAGACGTGTGGCCCCTCACACCCAGAAGCCAGGAGGGGGGACAAGGGGAGGGGAACGATGACTCTACCCTGAGAGGTTGTGAGACTCGGCGTCTGGAGGCCTCACAGCTAGAGGCAGAGGGAGTCACTCCAAGCCTTATTCTAGAGGTTTCTGGAGAAAAAGAGGAGATCTCAGAGCATGGAACCAGGCAATACTACCGAAGTCACTTAAATCGCCAACTGTTTATTTAACCGTTTGGGACACAGAGCTTTTAAATGATGAAGTCAAACGAGAAACTAGAATGAGGACACAAGGCCCAAACTCTAGTGCCTGCAGGGGCCGGGCGGATAATAGGGATGGTGGGAATACATATGGACACAGAGTGTGGGGACTGCGGTGACTTGAGGGGTGCAGGCCCTATTTGAGAAGCTGGCTGCTGCCACACAGCCTCAGCGTGTAGCCACAGATCCTGGACAGGTTTGATTTTATTTTATTTTGAAAGAGAAAACAGTAATCTTGGTATTTACGTGAGGTCATCCCAATTTTAAAATTAGCGACAGGTTTTGAAAATTGGCGAAAACGAGTGGCCCCGATAAGCCACGTCTGTGAAGGACCTGTGCGTCCTGTAGGTCGGAACGCATCTGGCTTGCACACTCTGGAGTGTGGGGGGGAGGGGACCCAGTTTTATTGCGGGGTTCGAAGCCTTCGGAGGCCGCGCCTTGCTGTTTCTTGTCCTAGTTGGCTCCGGCTCAGGGTGGTGAGCACCTGCCTTGTAGCAGGCCCGTCGCTGGCTCTTCGTCCCGGCCCATGTCCACAGAAGACACTGGGACGCTGTCACAGCCCCTGGAGGGTGCCGAGGGGGCGGCTCGCGAACGCTGGGCTCACAGCGGCTCGACCAGGCGACCTCGGGCTCTCAGAGAAGGATGCTGCCTGGCACCGCTCTCTCCCTGGACCGATGGGTCAGGCCCAGATAGGCGCCGTCGTGGGCGGCAGGCCGGGCGACCAGCCCGGGGCTGCCGCAGGGGCCGTGTGTCGTGCACCTCCTGTGGCCCGCCCCCCTGACATTCTCCTGGGCTTCGCCCTCGTCCAGCAGGAGCTGTAGCGACCTGCCCTGTAGGCGAGAAATCTGACAGGGCCCCGGGCGGGGGCCACGTTGTGTATCTGTCACCCTCCGCTTCAGCTCGGCCTGCAGGGAGCCACCTGGCGGTCACACGGGGCAGTCTTTGACCTATGGGGGTTGGGGAGGGATGGACAAGGACTCCCCTCCTCGGTCCCTCCGTGGATAGGTCTGAGGAACATTCTAGAAGCTCCTCCGAGGCTCCTGGGGGGAATCAAGCCCACGGAGGCAGCCGTCCCGATGAGACCCGTCGCTCGCCGAGGTCCCCTGAACTTGGGCCCCATTACAAATCAGCTGCCCCCCTCCCAAACCCTGGTCCTGGTTCCTTGTTTCTGAGGAAGCCAAGTTAAGACAAAAGGCAGTGGACCAACGCTGAATGGCTGAAGGACTCGTACATGGAAATGCGGGCTCGCGTTCTGCCACGATGGGTTCTCAGCGTCCCCCCCAGAGTGTCCACCTCTCGTCTCTCAGCTCCGTCCGTCCAGGCAGCCACCTTTCTCTCTCTGCCCAAGCTGAGTCCTTCCCCTTCCTCCAACACGCCCCTTACTCCACCAGTGATAAAAATAAGTTCCCCCCTAATGGGCCGATTCCGGTGGGCTGGCCATGGCTGCCTGAGACCCGGGCGGAGGGGTCCAAGGCCGCGTGCACCCCCGGGGACGAGGTCTGAGGGCTTACCGGGCCCGGCACACGAGGGCCTGGGAGGGGAGGTGGTGACAACGGTGCCACGTGTTTGCCCGTCACCCCCGAGGCCATTGTCCGTGCTTCTTATAAACATTCTCCTTGAAAGCGGAGTTTAAGATTATTTTTACCAAATCATACACGTTGAGTGCACTAAGGACAGCTTAACTGCACTCTGTCCTAGCATTTGGCCCGTCACCACTGTCATTTCGACACTCTCCGCCCTCAGATCTGTATCGCCGTTTGAACCAGGCTTTTTTTTCGTAACCCCTCGAACAGCCCACTGAGCTTACAGAATTATAGTATTTGGTCCAAATAACCTAGGAAGATGCCACATGCACTCATGTGTTATAGAAACAGAGGCTCCTAGAATAGCATGCTTGGGAATGAGAGATGGCAGACAGCTAGCAGGTTGTTGGCGGCTCGGGACAATTCGGTCCGATGCCTGGTATTTTTACAGAATGTCTTTTAACATTCCCTATTTTACTAACAGTCTCGGCCACACCTGTTAAGAGACTCGATTCACATCTCTTGTTCAGCCAGATTCAGAAGACCACCCCCTCACTGGAGCTGACACCAGCTCTCTGCCTTGATTTTAGCTCTCAGAAAACTTTTGAAGGCATCACCAACTCGTGGCATCTGAACCACCACCACAACAACACTTTCATGCAAATAGTTACCTGGGAGGTGGTTCGCCCAAGCCGTGTGCAACACTCCAAAAATCTGGAAGCTGCCTGAATGTTTAAAACTCGCGGATGAACTAAGTTAAGCTGTCGTTCACCCATGGCGTACTGTACTAGGCCATCGTGAAACACGGTGTAGATGCAAGTTTAACAATTTCAAATAGGAGCCAATAAAGACTCAACAGCGACACAAGTAGATTACAAACTAGCATGCACACGCTGCCCTGACTTCTGTTAGAAACAGTGTACAATTTTTCAAGGGTGAATTGTGGTATGCCACACTTAACAGCAGCTAACGCTGGACGCTTTTGATTTACCCATCTCTGTCCTCTGTATTTCCTCATTTATCGGTACTGAATATAGAGTGCTTTTCATAAACAGGAAGAAAAGTCATTTTTAACAAGAGATGAACCTTAGCCTTTTCTTTTTCCTTTCCTTTTAATACCTGCTTGAGAGGGGCCGGTCGCCATGAGTTCATTCAAAGATAGCCACGGAGGTCGCCGCTTGACAAATCAATATTTACCTTCCTGCTCCCCAAAGCGCGTACAGACTGATAACCTCTGTGAAGAATTTTCTGGAGTTGAATTGCAAAAGTGTCTTCTAGTTCCCTTCATTCTGCCAGGTACAGATTCTGGCTCTTTCAAGCCCTGGCAGGTTTGCGCTCGGCTAAGTAACTGATATCTAGGTGCAGCCCAGGTAAATAACTGTCCCCAAAATCGACTCAAAGGCAGCCTTGCCGTCCTCTAGCTGCCTGCAAACCCAATCCTTCATTCCTCGGACAAAAGAGACAGCGTCCCCTCTAAAGTTACCCCATGGGACTGCGGGTTCTCCCCATGTGTTGCTTTAAGCTTTGTTTATATCCCTTCAAACAAAGGCCACCGGGCAGGAAGGTGTGTCCGGCCCGGAGCCCCTCTCCCCAAGCCTGTGCGGGGTGTAACGTAACTCGCCTTGCCTTCACTCCCACTTCGTAAAGCCTAGCTGATTAGGGCTGTTGTGGAAGGTTAGTGAACCAGAACAGCACAGCAGGCCACGGCCGGTGCCTTCCTCATCTCAGCCCGGGGTGTCTGGACATCGCGGAGCCCCCTCCGGAAGCAGGCCGCTCCTCTGCGGCCCCTCGGAAGAAAGGGTTACTGACCATCCAGAAACTGCGATCGGCTTTCCTCTCTCTCTGGAACGCACACAAAACCATTTTTTAAGGATCAGCTTCTCCCACGGAAGCCCTTCGCGATGACATGGCACCATAAAAACAAACCCAGCCCCCGAGGTCTGCGCCCCCTCCCGATCGTGTTCCAGAGGGGACGACGGTCGCTGGCTTCCGGAGGAGGGCGGGACGGTGGCCGCACGGCCACCCAGGGTGTCCTCACTCCAAGCGGGCGCCCACACGTCCACCCCACGGATTCTTCTCGACATTTTTTTTGCGGCTAAGCGGCTTTGTGCGCCCGTCCTCTGAGATTTAAAGTGAATCCCTTAGTGAATCAGCTGAAAGGGAACAGGCCGGACCGATGTCATTTGGGGGACGGTCCTCAGGGAGATGCACCTGGAAGAGTTTTTATCCTGTGGACGCACCGAGCAGCCTCCACGACCGAGGGGCCGCGCGCGACCTGTCCCACACGCTCTGTGCGCACCGGCCGCATCCTGTGTGTGTATGTCCACCTCCGGGCCTTTGAAATACCGGGCCACCTTTCTGTCTGGGGCTGTCCTCGGCCTCACGAAACTGTTCAAAGAAGACCAAAGAAAGAGAGAGAGAGAGAGAGAGAGAGAGAGAGAGAGAGAGAGAGAGAAAACAGGAAAAGCCCACAACACTCCCACTGACGGAGACGTGGGAAGCAGGCAGACACACTGGGGACTCCTTGCTCGGTGTTTGCTGTGGAAAGTCTGCTCGCACTTAACGAGCAATGACATCATGAGCTGCTCGCTGCCATCACTGCGGCCGCTCCATCTCCAGAGTCGTCCTTGGCTCAGATCTGAGTAGAACTTCAGGAATCGAGATAAACGTTCGCTGCCAAAAGAAGAAAAAAAAAAAAGCGAGCTCGTGGAGATAAGAACGGCCAACTGGACGGGGCTAGCGACGGTCGCATTTGGGGCCGTCTTGTCCCGGTGCCAAGCCTCCGCCTTTTCGGAACATTCCATGTTTGCCAAAGGGCCCAGGTGCTATAAAATGCTTTAGAAACATTCGACTTTAACAATGCCGTGCAGCGAAAAACGGTTGGCTTTTAATGGCCATCTGTATAAAGCCTCTTTTTTTTTTATTTAGGAAAATCTATTTTAAATTAAATATCATAAGCCCACGAGCCATTGCAAACAATATTTTCGACCATATGCTCTGAATTACTCTGCCATTTTCCCAGAAGAGCACGGCCCCGCCCCGACGCGGGCAGAGTGAGCGCGCCCGCAGGGCAGGATGGCAGGAATTTCCAATAAGGCCACCGAGGACAGAATGATGGCGAGGGACCAAATTGCAGGCTTCCCCCACATTACCCGTCCTCTGAATCATCGCAACGCGAATCCACTTCCCTTGTACGAAAGACCTTCCGTTCGATCCATCTTTCTGCCTTATCTAGCAACCAGTCCTAGCGATGCTGGCCGCTCTGCCCCTTGCCCGTGGATTGCCCTTGGCTAATTCCTCCCCACCCCTCCTCTGGTTCCTCCTGCAGCTTCCCCATGAATGAACATCATCCCCTGGTTGGCTGAGCCCCACGGTGACCGAGAATTCGGTGAGCCGGTGGCACCTGACTAAGGTAGAGGAAGTATGGGGTTCGCGTGGGCACTGGTGCCGTGGGAATTACAGACACTCTGATCCTGAGATGATCCTTCTGTCTGAGTCTTGACCAGCTCACCGGGCTCGGCTGCCCGAGGCTGGCACCCCGCCCACAGGGGGAGGCACGAGACGTCGCTTCAGGCTACGGAACAGCTTTCTGCCTGGGTGCTTAAAATCCACCCAGCACGAGGTTTGATTTTTTGTTGTTGTTGCTCTTGCTTTCCATTCTTTCCCTCCAGCCATTTCTTCTTCCCTTTGTCCCTTTCTCCCATTCCGCCATGTTCCCTTTCTTTTCTTTTTCCTCCTCCTTTTCTTTCGACCTACTCGTTTGAGTTTCTGTCTGTGCAACCTGGAGCATCACTATAATTATTCTTACTGTCCAGGATTATTGGTGATGGTTAATATGGAGGATTATTCGTTATGATTTTGATATCTCCTAAGTGCTTCCCAATGTACGAGTATCATCGTCAAATCTTACAACGGAGATGAGAGTATTATCGTCTTCTTTTTCCAGATGAAAAAATAATGAATCTGAGGGAGGCCACCTGATATGTCCGAGATGACACATCCCACAGTAGTTGGATCCAAACTCCCCACATCTGTCCAGACTTTTTCCTCCTACACCTTAATGACAGTCATATGCCATGCTTGGTTCTCTCTCTCTCTCTCTCTTTTTTTTGTAAAATGAGCTTTATGGTTCCATAATATTATTGGATCTTCCCAACCAGGCTGCTTATTCACCCATTCACTTCCCCTCTCTTATGCTCCCAACGCTTTGTTGCCCAAGTTATAAATCTTCTCTCGGGCCACACAACGGATGTGTTAGGAGGACACGCTTTAGAGAGAGAGAGAGAGAGAAAGCGGGGTCAAGTTTAAGATCATCACTCAATCGTGGTCCCTGAGCCTCGATTTCATTTTCCTTTAAACGGGATATGTGCGTGGGTCGCTGACCACAGCAATTCCTTCTTACTGTTTATGAGCGGATGAAGGGGACACCTTACCGAGTAGTTTGCACAGATACCTAATTAGTGCTCATTTCTCTCCCTCTCCCGCCTCCCTGAGCCCCATTCCCCATCGGTCACCTCACTCCAGCCTCACGAACGGTTCTAATTCCCTTAAAAGTCTCAGGCTCTTCCTCAACATGAGGCTTTAGACGTATTGTCACCTGTCAGGTGGATGTGTCTCTCTCCATCCTCGGCCAGGGGCTATATGTCAAGGTCCTTTAGTTACAAGTAAAAGAAATGTTGTTTCATTTAGGTGAGAGTCAATTAATTAAAAGGATACGGAATAGATGATAAAATTATAAAGAGCCCCAGAGTCAGGCTGTGGAACAAAGGTGAATCGGGGTGGCTGTCCTAGTAATCATCGCTGGGAAATAAAATGCCCCAAACTTGATGGCGTGTGAAATGACGATCATTCATTCTGCTTATGTTTGGGTGAGGAATAGAGGGAGCCGAAGTCTCTGGTTCGTGTGGTCCAGATGGCTCACCCGCCTGGTGGCGAGTCGGTGACAGCCGTCAGCTGGGGCTCGGGGGGTTGTGTACCCCGGTCTCCCTCCACGGCCGCCTGAGCTCCTCTGCAGTGTGGCGATGAGCCAGGAATGTGGAGGGCCGTGGAAGACAAGTCGTGAGGTTTCACGGTGTCCGTGTTTCGCGCACCCACGAGAACCAGGCAGATGTCACATTGCGTCCTCTGGCCCAGCCTCAGAAGTCACAGAGCGTCGTTTCTGCCACAGCCTCAAAGCTACGCCGATCCAAGGAGGCGGAGTGCGAACCCTTCATCTCAGTGGGAGCAGAAGCCGAGTCCCATCGCTAGAAGAGCAGGCGGGGCGGGAGATGGTAACACAGCGATCTTCGGAAAGCGTGGCGTGTCATGGCTGCTCTGGGAAGGTTCTCACGGCAGCTCTAGGGCTTTGCACCCCCCATCAGAGATGCTCCCCATCATGCCACCTGTTCTGGGTTTGATTTAAACCCAGCTTCCAGGGGAAAAGAGCTGATTAGCTTCTGTTGTGTCACATGACTTCCATGGTCAGTGGATTGGGCCATGGGACAGTTATCCTCTCTGGGATCACAGGAAGTGAGAGCCATCAATTGCACAGAAGAAGGAGTAGATTAAAACAAGCTACGTCTGCTAACGCTTGGTGTCGCGACCTCAAGGAGGCCCTCCCCAAATCCCCAATTCAACTGTGGGCTCACGGCTGCTCTCATTGCTCAGTCTACTTTTCTTCCAAGTTTAAAATTAAAAACTGGATTGATTTTTAATGCAGAGAAAAAGGAACCCTCGGACACTGCTGGTGGGACTGCGAACTGGTCCAGCCAGTATGGAAAACAGTATGGAGGGGCCTCAAAACACTAAAACTTTGATATACCATAGGATCCAGCAATCCCTCTGCTGGGTATTTACCCCAAAGACATGAAAAACCATATCCGAAAAGGTGTTTGCACACAGATGCTCATCGCAGCATTATTCACAGTGGCCAGGACATGGAAGCAACCGAAGTGTCCTACAATAGATGGTTGGCTAAAGAAGCTGTGGCACATATATACAATGGAATATTAGTCAGCCGTAAGAAGAGATGAAATACTGCCACTTGCGACAACCTGGATGGACCTCGAGATAATCATGCTAAGCAAAATAAGCCAGATGGAAAAAGTTGAAAATCACATGATAAAATTTATATGTGGGATAGAAACCTAAAAGCCACAAATGAGCAGGACAAACAGAGACTCACGGACATGGACTATAGATTAGTGGTTACTAGAAGGAGTGAAGGAGAAGGGAGAAGGTAGACGGGGTATAGGGAATCAAATATGGGGTTTAGGGGGAGGATGGGGTTTAGGGGGCAATCAAATATATGCTAACTGAAGAAAACTGGACTTTCGGTGGTAAACGCACAATAGAATATACGGATATCAAATGATAACATACACCTGAAAATTACATAATTATATTAACCAATGTAACCCCAATAAACTTAAAAAAGAAATAAAAACTGGATTGATGTAATGTCTGTCTCACCCACCAGACTGGTCTCCCCATGGGCGGAGACCTCGTTTGTCCTGTTCTTGCTTCTCCGTGGGGAGCTTCTGATCACCAGGGCAGAGTCCTCTCTGCCCCACGTCACGTCCCAGCTGGGCTGGCTAGTTCCATGCCGGCCTCGACCGTCTTCACGCAATTGCAACGACATTGTCTGGCCGTGGGCTGTGCGTGGGCTTCAGACGTGGGGGAGATGGTCAACTGACTCTTGCTGGACCAGTCCTTCAGGCCCTTGTGTCAGCTCTCCAGCTGATTGGCCAGTAGGATGCCCCGAGGGAGATGGAAGGGCGGGAGGAAGGGGATCGCAGGGGTGCTTCTGTCTTTCCCCCTCTCCTGGCAGTGACCGGGCAGAGGACTCTGTGGTCTCAGCTCCTGTCCTACAGCCCCTGCCTCTGTGGTCGCAGCTCCCTTCCTACAGCCCCTGCCTCTTTGGTCCCCACTTCCATGGGATGGTGTCATCCGGGGTCCTAGCCCGCCCTGGAGGACCTTGACTTCTCACTGAGAACATATCTGTGCACCCTGGAAAGACACGTTTAAGTTCTAACCTCTCGAATCTTGGAATGAGACTATTTGGAAATCAGGTCTTTGTAATTAGTTAATTAAGACGAAGTCCTACTGGAGTAGGGTGGGCTCCGATCCAACACGACTCGTGTCCTTGTAGGAAGAGAAGAGGCCAGGGGCACACAGAGAGTGCACCCCATGACGGTGAGTGATGCACAGATTGGAGTGATGCTTCTGTCAGCCAAGGGACACCCAGGACTGCTGATCGTCACCAGAAGCCCGGACAGGGGCCTGAAACGGACTCCCTCACACCCTCACGAGGAATGAACCCCACTGAAACCTTGATTTTGGACGTCTAGCCTCCAGAACTGCAGAAAAGTAAACTTCTGTGGTGTTCAACCACCCAGCTTGTGCTGCTTTGTCGCAGCTGCCCTGGGACATGGATACACATTTATCTCATATTATCTTTCAGGATCGGGGGCCGTAATGGCAGCTTCTTGCTGTTGGGGATCTCCAGCCTGCTTCCCCTTCCCCCGCCCTCACGCTACCTGTAAAAGCCAGCCCCTCGTATCACGTTCCTGCTGTTCGAAATACCTGGAGTGGTTTCCGCTTGCTGACAGGGCCCCGAGTGACCCTAAAACAGGATGTCTAATATTCAGAATACGTTTCTCATGCTCCAGGCATTGATGAAGTGTTTTACCTATGCTATTCCATTCGGTCCTCACGTCGATCCGAAGACAGAGGTGCTATGTTCACATGCACGGAGCAGATGTGGGGCATGAGCCCAAGTGGTTGCAGAACCTGTCCGGGGCACGCAGCTGGTTGGGGACAGACGGGGGGGGGGGGTTCACACCCAGGGCTGGCCGACCCCAGAACACACGTGCGCTCTCACACACCGGCCTGGTTCTGTCGCCCCGAGCCTGGCCCTGCCTAATGTCAGCGGTTAAGCCGTACGATGTCTGCGATGTATCTACGGCCCCGTCCTTTCCCTCTGGGACCCTGTAGTGCCACATCGGACACGTTCCGCCCGTGGCTGGCCTCGGTGACCCCCAACTTTCGTCACGTCTCGTGTCATAGGCCCTGAGTGACTTTGCGGCTCTGCCCAGGAAGCTGGCCTCCCTGCCTCTTGCCATTTCTCTTCTGCTCAAGAACGCGATGTGATTCCTTGTTCAAGAGAGCGTCTTCGCTCAGAGCTTTCTCATACGATAGAAGCTCTACAGGTTTGCCAGGGCTGCTGGCAGTGGAGAGGACAAAAACGTACTGTCCCACAGTTCTGGAGGCGAGAAACTTGAGATCGAGTGTCGCCAGCGATGGCTGCTTCCGAAGGCTGGGGGCTGCTCCTCCAGCGTCCCGTGGCTAGTGACAGACTTTGAAATGTCGAGCTTCTGAAAGCATCGCCCTGATCTTCGCCTTCCTGTTCACAGGGTGTCCCGCCTGTGTTCATATCGGTTCCCATTTCCATCTTTTGTCAGGAGCCAGTTTCATTGGACAAGGAGCCCATGCCACTTCAGCGTGATCTCATCTGAATTATATCTTTCAATGACCTCATTTCCATGAGGTCACATTCTGAGGTACTGGGGGTTAGAAAATCAACATGTGAATTTTGCAGGGATATAATTCAACCCATAACAACTCTTACTTACAGAAAAAGAGAGAGAATAATAATGCAAATACCTATTGACCCATACATATCTTGGTCAAGTGTAAACATTTTTTCATGTGTGTTTCATACTGTTTTTTGTTAGAAAACAAAATATTATAGATAAAGTTGAAATCCTTGTCTATCTCTCTCCAATCCCATTTCCTCTCCTCTCTCTCCCTGGAGGTCACCATCCTGCTGGATTTTTACATATCTTTCTATACATGTTGTCATATTTTTAGCATCTGCAAAGGAACCCACAAGCAATATGGTATATAGTTTCGCTTTTTAAAAAACTTTCTTATAAATGGTTTCATACTCTGTGTCCTTCTATTAGGATTTATCTATGTTAATACCTATAGCCCTAATTCATTTATTTTAACTATTGAATATATAATATTCTATTATATTAATATTCAACACTATATTCATGAATTGTCCTACTAATGGATCTTTAGGTCTTTTCCACAAACGACGCTGGAAGGAACACTCTCGAACCTGTCTCCTTTTCATACAGATGAGCTTCTCTGTGGTGTACGCACACGTTTAAAATTTCTAAATTTTGCAAAATAGCCTCTTAAATGGCCACCCCAGTCTATGTATGCCCTTCTTGGCACATGAGTCGCCATGCTCTTGCTTTGCTCTAGCACTTGGTATGGTCGGAGGTTTGATTTTTTGTTAAATGTATTATGATTTTAGTTTGCTTTGTCCTTTCCCGATCATTCTGGGGGCTGAGTGTCTTTCTATGTGTTTGCTGGTTATGTTCGTTTCCTCCCCTGCCTATCACCATGAACATCCTTTGCTCTCCATGCTTTCTGAATACTATTCCTTGTCGGTTATAGACACTGCAACCATCTCCTCACAGTCCGTGGCTCGTCTTTTCTCTTGGTTCAACGTGATTTTTTTAATAGAAGTTTTAATTCTAATGACATCCAATGAGCCAGTCTTTTATGGCTTGTACTCTGTGTACCTTGATTAAAAAATTCTCCTTCATCTCGAGGCAGCCGACAGCCGTGACTGACCACGAGTGAGTCCCAAAGCCGAGCCCCGGTGCAGTGCCTCGCGGTGGGCTGGCTCTGGGGACCACAAACACTGCGCTGTCCCCGTGACCAAGCTCAGGCTAGACTCAGCTTTGCTTCGCTTCATCCCCTGCTCTCTACACCATCCGTACCTCCTCATACGCGCCTGTAAGGCTGGTTGATTGAGGCTTCAGTACGCCACCCTCCCGAGAATCCCTGCCCCAGCCCCTGTCCCTGGAGAGCTTAGAAGACGTGCTCATTCCTTGTTGAAGATCTGTCCTCGCCACTCGGGTCTAGGGTGCCCTGCACCCTCCAGGGGAGCAAAGACCCCGTTGTTTCATTGACCTTTTAGCTCAGCATAAGGCCCATCGCACAGAAGATGCCCGGTGAGGGCGTGTTGCATAAAGGGTGGGTGGATAACTCTGGGGTTGTATGACCAGCTTCGGAGTGATGGCCACTCAGCATCGACAGCAGAGTCTCACCCCACCCATGCACCCCACCCCACACACACAGGTGCCCTGGGCTATGCTCACAGCGCGGGGTGCACTGCAAGTTCGCCTCGCTTATTTTTATCCTTATGAAACGCAGACCCATAAAAAGCCAGGGGGTGGGCTGAGGATGTCAAATCCCACCCCACGGTACGCCCCCTCCAAGCGTCTGATTCCACAGAGTCCTCAAAGAATATGATTAATGTCACCGAGCCACGTTCACACTCCGACATTCTTCCCGGCCAAACACACATTTCAGCCTCACCCGGTTCCTTTCAACAAATAAGCTGTTTTGAAAATGATTTCCAGGGCGATGTCTGTTGCCATAGGAATGACATTAAATGAAAAGGACAGAAAATATAGAGGGTGATAAACGGCATCTTTGGATGACACACTTGACTTGGAAGCCTGTGTTCAAATGAGGCATCCATGCCAAGATTTTTATGAAAGACAAAATTAAAATGTATCACTATCAAGCTGGAACTGACAAGGTATTGTGTGGCGGGCTGTTAACATACTGCTCTGTGTATTTATTGTTTGTCATTTTACTGGCCTTGACAAAGGTCTCCCAGAGCTGTAAATCACACCATTAAATCTGCCACGAGCAACAGAGGCTGTTGGAAAAGAAGAGAAAGGGAGCGTGGTGTTGAATCTCTGTTTCTGATACGTGCTGGGTGAGCCATCGTGTCGTCCAAGGAGCCTTCCCCCTCCCAGCTGACACTTTTATAAGTGTCAGATTGTTGGCTTTTGACCCCCTGAAAAGCAAAAAAGGAAGCGCACAAAGCCCTCCCCCCACCCTGTTCCAATTGCTCCTAATTTTGCTTTTTAGGAAAGATGTCCACCCCGAGCGTGGTGTACGCTCTTTTGGGGGCGAGACCTCAGATTCTCCGGCGTGCCCTGTGGCCGAGTGCCCGGCCTGAGCTGGCTTTTGTTATTTTCCTGAAGTTTCCATGAGCCTTTTCGCTACACCAGCCGAGACTCGTTTGTTCTAGAACTGGTTAAGTTTGTAAAGGTTCTTTCCACCCACAGCTGCTGACCAGAGTGGGGCTGTACGAAGCTGCTAGATCGTGCCCCTCTGTCCAGCTGGGTCTCAGAAGTCCTGACCTCGCCAGCTCCCCTCGCCCTTCCTTCCAGAAGCATCAGGGGGACGCTGGCTGGACGCTGGCGCTACGGTGGGGAGAACAGGAGAAGGCAAATCAAAACCCCAGTTGGGATCATAGCTTCACTGCAGTGAGCTGTGGGAATTTTGCAAGGTTTTAAACCAAAGTGGAACTTAGTTTCCTCGTGTGCTTAGAAAATCGGGGCGTTGGATTTCAATTACTTCTAAATTACCTTCCGGCTCCATTTTTAAATAAAATCAAGGGACTCCAGGAGGCTGCTATCTGGGGCATGCACAGCCTCTGGGAAAGGCTTGCCCGTGTTATCCAGAATCATCTTAATCAGAGGCAAGTCTGAATGAAGACCAATTAGGTGATGTGTCGTTCTCTGCAGGGGGTGGTGGGGGGAGGGAGGGCAAGGAAGAGAAAAAGAAAGAAAGAATAGAAGGAAGGAAGGAAGGAAGGAAAGAAGGAAGGAAGGAAAGAAGGGAAGGAAGGAAGGAAGGAAGGAAGGAAGGAAGGAAGGAAGGAAGGAAGGAAGGAAGGAAGGAAAGAAAGAAAGAAAGAAAGAGAAAGAAAGAGAAAGAAGGAAAGAAAGAAAGAAAGAAAGAAAGAAAGAAAGAAAGAAAGAAAGAAAGAAAGAAAGAAAGAAAGAAAGAAAGAAAGAAAGAAAGAAAGAAAAGGGAAGAGAAGAACATCCCTCTAGCAGCTACACCAGACAGCGGGGACACAGGGATTCAGTCACTGGTGGGGAGTGGGGACAGTTGGTTCCGGATTTGTTAAATATGGGTGAGCTCCCTGCCAACGCCTCTCTGTAATGTCTGCGTTTATTTTTATAATGCAAATGATTGTTTGGGGCAACAAGAGTTTAAAAGATCAGACAGCTTTTGTCAACACACTTCTGAGCAGAGTACCTTTTCTCCCGAAACCTTCTGTGCTAAGCAGCAGCCTTGTAAGAATGTCTGAAGATCTCTTCATACAGAAATTAAGCATTTTAAGGCGTAAGGTTTTCGTTTTGGTCGGTTCCTGTCAGAAAGCCGTGCATGCAGGATTGAAATCAACAACTTGTACACTGAGTTTGCAATAATCTTATAATTACTGATTCGAGGGAAAGTTAAAATTGCCTCTCTCTGGGAAAGGTCTGACTGGTGAGCTGTGACATTCCTTCATCAGGTCCCTGCGGAGGGCGAGCCCTGTCTGGGCCTGAGAGCTGCTGGGAGATGCTCTTGTCACGTGCTTGGCTCCCTGGGAGATGCTCTTGTCACGTGCTTGGCTCCCGTCACGTGCTTGGCTCCCGTCACGTGCTTGACGTTGCCCCTAGGCATCGCTTCCGGCTCGGAGGCTGAGCCGGCTTATCCCCGTTGCTATGGAGTTGATCGGTGCTTCCGAAGAGACCAGGTTCGAGCATGCGCCGAGGCTGACGTCCTGACTCCACCACCTGCCTGCTGTGTGACGTTAGGGGGCGGGGTCACCCCCTTCTCTGAGCTTTATTTTCCTCATCTGTAAAATAGGGTGGTTGTGGTTCAATGAACTGAAACACGCTAAGCCCGATTGATTGCGTGACAAGGGTAGAATCTTAAGTGTCATTACTTAAAATGATGATTATTTCACTGTGATTCTAGAAAAGGCATGCAAAATCTCAAGAGCTGCATCTGTCCCTCCTATAAGAAAGCAATGAGACAGATGCTGTCATTATTATCAGACTGATATTAGATCAATGAGGATTGCAAGCAACTTGAGAGTTACGAAGCACAGGTAAAAAGAAAGTGATAATCATTTTGATTTTTATACTGCTCCAAATCAGAAAACCTTCAGGCGAGACAGAATGACAGCTTTAGTTATCACCAGATTACTTGAAATCTTTGGAACATCATTTAAAAGTAGCGAGACTAAAATACAAACTGCAAGTAATAGCCACAGCGTTGGCCAATTAACGAAGCTTGGACCTACTGGCTTTTCATTTGCCAGCTGTGAATAATTCTACAGCAAAAGCTAAGTGGGAGCTTGTACGTTAAGCGTTGAAAGTATCACGTGAACTCGGGTCCCTGCTGTAGGTTAATACCTGGGGACATGGCGTTTCGAATCCTTACTATTCGTATCAATATCAGAAAAGCTCGATCAAGGAATAGTATCTAAATCTACTTCAAAGTAGTAAACTATTCAAATACATTTAGAATATGTAGAATTTGTATTTTTTTTTCTATTTGGAAAATTCAAATTGGTATTCCAGTTAGAACTTTTAAAAACAGGCTTTCTTTTGAACATTTCAAAAGGAAAAAAAAAGTGTGCAAAAGAAATATACGCAATAAGCCAAAGAAAATACACACAACCAATACTCTCAGATAATCAAAGAAATATGAATTAACACGAGGGTGTGTTATTGTGCTGATCCCTTTGGCAGAGTGCAGTGCAAGGGTTGATGGGAATAAGTGTGCATATGATTTGTTGCTAGTACAGTTGCCTCTGGTCGATGAGATTATAGGTGAGATTATAGACTTTTAGTTTTCTAACTTTGTGTATTCTCTGAATACTTTTAAGAGTCGCACCCCTTCCATGAGAAAAAAAATTATTCTCAGTTTCAAAATGCACCCTAAAAATGTATTTGATGATATTGTGTAAGTAGGACACTGACTCATAATTTCGTGTGCTGGCTTCTTTTGCTATCCCCCATGCTGAGTTTTAGTTGGGGTACACCTGTTTGCATGAATGTGGGTTTGCCACATTGTCCTGGTTCTCGCTGAGGGTAGTCCTTTGATGTCCTAAACTGGATGGACTCCCACAGACTTGCTCTGATATTAATTTACTTAGAATTTCCTTGAAGACAAAGTGATATTCATTAACAGAATTAATTAAATGCCAAGAATAATTTGCCTCGTTTACCTTTTAAAAACAAATGGAGCCAGATTTTAAAATATTCCTTTGGGGTCCAGATTGGATCATATACTGAATTTCAGGAAAGAAAAAAAAAGGCTATCGTAGTCTCTCGGTTTCAGTGACTTACCGTGACCCACACATAGGTCACTGTCACGGGAGGTTGCGTTGATACAGATGCAGGAGTAGGAACAGGAGGAGGGGGCTCCACGCAGGCATTCGGGGCCAGGCTGCTGGAGGCTCCACCGTCCTCACCAGGAGGCACCCGAAGGGCAGCCATAGCCAGGCCTGGAAAGAGGATGGAGGGTCCCCTCAGGTGGCGTCGGGAGCCAGGCCTGGAAACGACGTTCATCACGTCTCCCCACATGCCCCCCACTCCCGGAGGACCTCTCACCAGGCCATACCTCTTTGTAGGAGAGGCTGGTACCAGGATCGTGGCCACGCGCCCAGAGGACGGGGAACTGAGTGTGGCAAATCGCCAGCCGCCCTCTGTCACAACCCAGAATGTTCCAAATCCGTTCTCCTTGCCACCAGGGCTTCCGGATGCTTTCTCCCCAGTTTTCAGTAATTCCTCCACCCTGATCCACACGGGTCCGCCGTTGCTGTTCACACACGTTTGTATCCTGAATGCTGCAGGCCTGAACCTCCCGTCCCTGCTCGCGCCATCATTCGATGCCCCCGACCTGAGCAGCATGCCCTATGATCATTGCTACTCTTTATAGGGTACCGCGGGGACTACATTCAGACATGTTA
>PVKZ01007831.1:0-14714 GCA_004027375.1 Macroglossus sobrinus | reverse complement strand
CTCGCGGGAACCAGGTAAGAAAACCCGCCAGACACGGGCCTCCGTCCTCCCCACCCCCTTTGCTCACGGCAACCCAGGTGGCCCGAGTCACCCGGGAGAAACGGGGTGACGGCGCATGCGAGCGGGCGTCTGCCATCGGGACCCGTCTCTCCCTGGGGCGGACACTCCAGCCGTCTCGGGTCCACCGATCCGTTCGGCTTCGCCCCTCGCGGACGCGGTCCCTTGGACGGCTGACCGCTCGGGGGGCGTCTGTGAGCAAACGAGCTGAACTTCATCCTTTCCGTCCCCGTGACGCTGTGTGTGTGACTCTGTGCCGAGCAGTGGGTTGAGCTAGAGTACGCGACCCGTGCGAGCCACGCACTCCGCTGTGCGTGACAGGAAAGAAGCAGAACCCACACGAAAACCCAAACCCAGAGAAAGAGAACAAGGCGGATAGCCCCAAACCTCGCCGGGCTGACGGGGGCGCCCGCAGGCCGCGCCCGGCTTTCCCCCGGCCTCATAAATCACTCACGGCGGAGCCCCTCGGTCCGGTCCGCTTGCAGCCACCAGCTTGTATTCTCATTTCTGTCCCTGAGGAGCGGGTGGGGAAAGAAAGCGGGCCGGCCCGCACTTGGAGACAAAGACCGCATTGATAACGAAAGGGCGCACGGCGGAAGCCGGCCCGGGGAACTGGCTGCGCGGGCGCGATGGCTCGGGGAGAGGAAGCCACATCCATCCAGACGCCGCGTCTGCAGCCGCCGCCGGAGCATCGCGCAGAAGCCGGTCCCGCTGCGGGCCGCCCGGCGCTGCTATTGATTCCTCTCTGTGGATTCATTATCCGAGGCCGAGCAGACGTCCTCGCGACGCTCGGCAGGAAAAATGGTGTTTTCATTGCAGTGAGGCCTGGTGGCGACGGGGCTGCTGCGCTTCTCCGGAGCCGGGGGTGGGCGCACGGGAGGCCGCCCGCGAAGGCCGGGGCGGATCGTCCACCTTCCCGGTGCCCCAGAAGTCCCTGCGTGGCCCGGCCACGCCGCACGCCGGCCTCTGTGGCTCTCGGCAGCTGCTTGCAGAAGGCGCGCTCGCCCTGGGAGCAAGGAAGGGAAACTGTGGCAGCCCGGCCTGGAAGCCTGGGTCATCTATAGCGCAGGGCGTGTGACTGGGGGCGGTTTGGACGCTCACCCAGACGGAGGGGTCTCCTCCCGGGGGCGGGGGGGGGTGTGGCAGGGACCTGGCTTAAAGTCACCGCGGAGCAGCAGGGCCGGGTGGGGGTCTTCGAGCGTCCCCTCTGGACACGATGAGAGCCGGGCCTGAGACACAGACGCTGTGGGCGGCCCTGCCAGCCGCGTGGTCCCTGCACGTGTGGCCACACTGGCTGCCGGTGTCAGCTGTCTGTCTGTCGTCTGCCCCTGAGGCGGGCAGAGCGGGCGGTGGGTGTCCGCGAGGCTTCCGCTGGTAAGCCCTGCCGGGAGCGGGGACACGGGGACACGGAGGCCGGGGTTGTAGGCAAGGCCGGTGTGAGACACGTCCCCTGGGCCACCGTCACCCTCCAGAGCATTGAACTAGAGCGTGTGGAAGGCCTCGTCTTTCACCGTCTCTACTTTTTCCTCAGGAGACATGTAATAACCTAACTATGAAGTGTCGTCTCGGTGTCCGGTAGAAATCAGATAAAAGAGGGTGACAATAAATAACGCACGCCTATCTTACCAGCAGACGTGACCCCTGAATGATGGTGGTTCGCTGCCTGCTCAGAGGTGCCACAGCCAAAAGGCAGCACTCTTAAAAAATCGCTTCGTAATACAAATCAAGCTTTAAATGACAACGACATATGAAGTTGGACGTGTGCGTTTAGAAAACCGGCTTTGTAATCGTCCCCCGTCAGCAAGCGGCCGGCGAAGGCCTCACCTGGGATTCCACGGCATCCCCTCCCCCGGCCGCGTCTGCTCCGTCTCCTCCTGGCGCTCGGGGCGGCCCACGGGGCGCTGCCCGTTCTTCACGGCGAACGCTCTGCGGTGACAGTTTGTGGACTTGTGCATGAGCTCGTTCGTGGCGGGTTTTAGGGTTTCGCGCCCTTATGGGGTGGCACGGAGCACAGTCAGTTATCTGGGAGGAGCTTCGGTGGCTGACGTGAGGTACGGGGCGCGGGGCGTGGGGAGCGGGCTTCGCCGGGGATGGGGTGTGTCGTCCCCTTGCCGCAGACCTGCTGATGGCATTCCCGAGACCTCGCAGCCACCGTCACCATGCTCCCCACCCGTCCTGCATCTCGGAGCCCATCCTCTCTGCATCACTTCACCAGGTTACCTGAAGCACTTTTGATGGGACTTACGGTTCCTAATCATTTTATTTATCGAGGACTATCAGTATGGCTGCGGTTTTGTCGTCGTCCATGTTATTTGATACACTCATGGTTGACTCGGTAGTTGGAATGGCTCACGTTTCTACACGGATTCGGTGGGACTGGCGTTTGGGGGATGATTGTCACTCCTGTACCTCTCCCGCGCTCGAGGGCGGCCACCCCGGTCATTGGTGACGCTTCCTCTGACCGAGCCTCAGAAGCCCCGCAAAGCAGGGCCCAGCACGGACAGGCTGGTGGCTGCGTGAGAACCCACACTCCGAACGCATCCTGGGTGATCCCACGGCAGGCCCTCGGCGGGGAGGACCGCCTGCGTTTGCTCGTCCACTCAGCGAGGGCCCTTCCTGGCGCTGCAGATGGCGGCAGAGGCCTCCCGCACGGGGCGAGGGCCTGTGACTGCCCGCCGGTCCACCAGCGGTGGCCTGGCAGCTCTGTGGCCCCTCCGGTGGGCCAGCTGGGCTGCCCGGTCGCCCTCGGCCATGCCAGGGGCTGGACCACCGCCCTCTGAACCCCATGGGGCCTGGCAGGGAGAGAAGAAGAGCAGCTGCCCGCGGGCACCGCTGCATGCAGGGCAGGCCCGCCAGGCTTAGGGCAAACGTCCTCACACAGGAAAGTGCGCTGGAATCCCCTGGGAGCCAGGGGGTCCCCGGAATTTTAGGTCTGCCAGGTCAGAGTGGGGGAGGGTGAGACTCCGCATTCCGGGCAGGATCCCAGGTGCTGCTGGGGGTCGGGGGGGGCCGCCTGGGACAGCAGTAGCTTAGGGCCCGGCTCACGCGAGCTCTCAGGCTCTGTCTGTCTGTCTCTGTCTGTCTGTCTGTCTCTTTTTCTCTCCCACTCCCTCTGTTTTAAACCATATAGAAGATAACAGTTCATTTTCATGAAGTTTCCTTCTACTACTTAAACACAGTGAAACAGGCATTAGACATACTCTTTTGAATGTTGTTCAGAAAGAACATGTTTGCCTGTTCACCCATTTTCTTAATTATTCATACCGACAATTACCACGTGTCTCTCTCCAGACTGTTTCCCTCGTCGGGTAAACGCGGGTCTGTGCTGCGTGATCCGAGGCCTTTGAACAAATCCCCAGAATCGGGAAGGACGGACACGTGGACCCACTCGGTTCCGGGCCCGAACCGTGTGGCCGTCTCGCGCGGACCCTCTCCTCTGCTCCCGGGAACGCGCAGGTGACACCGGGGCTCCAGGGGACACCGGGGCGCCAGGCCCCGACTCGCACCCCGACAGCCGGCTCGGCTCCAGCACGTCGAGGTGGCTCTCACGGGATGGGGACCTCCCTGCTGTCGATGGAATTCTGGATAAAGAAGTGCGTGGGACAGCAGTGCTGATTTATCATCTCGTCTGAGCACTCGCTGGGCGGGCCCCTGATTTATGCGTGAGTCTGTGCCTGTCATTCTCCCCGAGCATAATGACGTGATTTGTAATGCACACATCGGATGATTTATTTAAAGGTAAATTTATTTCACATAACTGCGTCTGAATGTGAATGAAATACAGCCGTTCAGCGCGTGATTTAAAGGGCCCGCTCGCTGTACACAGAGCTTGCGTGGGTCTGTGGCTACGTCGAGCCAGCGGCCGACAGGTAGTGACCGGGAGAGACACAGCGCCTTCCAGGGAGGGCGCGTGTGGCAGATGAGAACCAGCTCTCTCCTGCCGGGGAGTGTGAAGCTCGTGGCGCTGGGCCGGCCGGGAGGCGCGTCCGGGTCCTGCTGAATTCCTGCTTCTGCGTCTTCCGTCAGCTGGACGGCAGCCTCGCCGTTTGGATGTGAGATTCTCGTGGTCCCCGAGGCTGTATTTGCTCTGCCAGCGCTGGTGACTGCGCATTGTCCCATGCCTATGGATGCCCTCCCAGTGGGCATCATTATCACTGCCATCATCAACATCCACCAGCCTTATCAATAGCTGCACCGCCACCATCACCACCAGCAACACCACCACCATCATCATCATCATCATCGCCATCATCATCACCATCATTGTCATCATTATCACCATCACCATCACCCCACCATCACCATCACTATCACCATCATAAACACAGCCGTCACTGTCACGATCACCGCCATCATCATTGCCTTCGTATCACCATCATCAATACCATACCGATAACGAATTACCTTCATTATCACCACTGTCACCGCTTCATTAAAATCACCACCACTATCAACACCACCACCACCACCATCACCATCATTGCCATCGCCATCACCCCACCACCACCATCACCGCCATCATCGCCATCATCATCACCATCACCGCCATCATCACCATCATCATCACTATCATTGTCATCATTATCACCATCACCATCATCATCACCATAATTATCACCACCATTAGCATTACAACCACTACCACCATCATCACCATCATTACCATCATCATCACCACCACTACCATTGCAACCACCATCACTATCATTATCACAACTATCATCGTCATCATCATCGCCATCATCATCACCATTATCATCACCACCATCACCATCATCACCACAACCATCACCATCATTATCACAACTACCATCGTCATCATCACCACCATCATCGTCACCATCAGCATCATCATCACCTTCATTACCACCGTCACTAACACCAGCATGTACTTACCGGTTGAAAGGTCTTCTTCTGACTCTGAGCATTTTTAACCCCTTCATTGCCATCTACAGAGGAAGAGCTGAGTGAGATGGGCTTCCATCCACGGAAGAAAATGGGGACTCTGTAAGCTGGGTGACAAGGTAATCCTTCCATTTCGGAGGGAGAATAAAACCCTGATTGCGGACTCCACGAATGGCTTCCCCCCACAGACAGGACCAGTCACACGCAGCCCCCTCCGCGTCTGATCTCACCCTTACGTTCGTAGCTAACAGTGACTCCGCCGGCACCAAATGGGATGGATCTCAGTTCCGACCATTTCACTGGCACGACAAGGTACACGGGGACTGCCACTGTTACTGCATCAAGTTCCGGTGTCTCAGAGGTGGTTGCTGGGCGTGTGACTCTGCTCATCGTCACTGTCCTTCCGAGTCCGCGTCGGGCTCTGACTGCGAGAAGGTGGCTCCTGCCAGGTTGCAGGCTTATCCCAACTTTACAGTTTTTCTTCCTCCATCTGCTTTGCTGGGATTTCTCCACCACGTACAAAAACTGGGGAGGAACAGCGTCTACGTTTCTGCATCTTGTAAGGAGCAGTACAAACCGTTCTCTCTCCAATTCAGTGCTTTCGCACGACGATGACAAAGTTCTCACGTTTCCTGGTGAGTGAGATCAATAGCACAGGAGATAAGCTTAGATTATTATTTAAATGACTGGGTTTAGTCAATTATTAAATCCTTACGAAATGGAATTGATACAGTTTAGCAGTTACACAGGGACCTTTCTAACGAGTGTTTCGCCATCTTATCAAGATGAAATTATCGCTGTTGAGATAACAGGGCAGCCGACGAGCTGGCGGTGCTGGGAGCATTTTTCTCGCCGCGTTACCAGTGTTGTCCCTTGTGGGTTTCTGTGGTGCCCGCTGTCATCGCAGGGAGGGGCTTGGCCCGTATGTGAGGGCAACGTTTTATACATCAATGATGAGTTGTCTTCTTAAATCCCGATCTTTCTTCTCCTCGTTTTCTTAATACAGCATAGGATTGAAGATATTCAAGAAATGCTCTGTTTTGTTGTAGCACCTCCCTCATTCCTCCTCCCAGACGCCCCCCTGCCCCCCAACACCTTCTACCGAGGAGAGGAATGTCAGGCACGCGGAAGGAGGCGAGGCCGCACCACGGGTGACACGGCGAGGGGTCCGTTTACCATGTCCCCCCCACTCGATTCCGGTGTCCTTAGCCCTGCCGTGTGACAATATCATCTTTTCCAGTAAATTGAGGCTTTGGTGGCATTACCTAAAAAATGAATCACCTCTGTGTCTGAGTCACAGACCGCCCACCGCTGGGGCCTCGCGAGCCTAGCATGGATTCTGGCGGCACATGTGAGCTGCTGAGTTTGACCACACGTGGGACACGGTGCGGCTCTCCGGGCCGGCGCTGGGAGCTGGGGCTCCGTCCTGCACCCGCATCCGTCTCAGTGCTGAACGTGCCACTGACCGTGACAAAGGAAACGGACAAGAACCGTCACTTAACGGGGCGTCATGGGGTTCAGACTGTGACGGGCCAGCCGGCCACTGCCCCCTAATGGCCAAGGAGCCTGGGACTCAGACACGAAACATCAGTAAAGGGTCCCCGATACCCTCGTGAGGGTCGGGGGTCGCCCTGGCCAACCAGCTGGCCCCCTTCACGGTCCGTTTAACCCTGGGCTGCTCGGGGTGCAGCCCCCCTTCCCCCCGCCCACCTCTGCCCCACCAAGCGGCTGCCGGTCCGTCCCAGGCGCCATCCCCCCGAGCCTGCCCGGTGCCGAGAAGACCGTGCCCCGTCTGCCCGCGTGCTGCTCAGTTTGGGGGCGTGCCCCGGTGTCTGGGTCCCGAGGAGTCTCAGGCTGGTGGCAGCGCCTTTCGGTCCCCAGCTTGTCCTGGGCGCCCAGCTCGCTATGTGCCACGTGCTCCGCCCGCTGTCCGGCTGGCCCGTCCCCGTCCCGTCCCTGCTGCGGGCGGCCTGGTCCTCGTGGTTTCATGGGTGAACGTTTCCGACCACATGACACTTTATAAAGCTTGTGGCCGAAGTGACCGAACCTCCTTCAGTGACCGATCCAGGTCACCGCCCCCCGGGGTCCCAGGGTTGGCCGACTGGCACTCGGTCGGCGTCAGCGGGTTGTGGAGCGCGGCCTCTGTGCTGGTTCCACCAGGGGTGGGCGCTTGAACCCGGCAAATAGGGCCGTTCCACCGGAGACCGCTCAGGTGACGCCCGGCCTGCGGGGTGAACCCTAGCTGGGTCCCGGCCGGGCGTGCGTCCACCCGATCGCGCTCTCACCCTTACCAGCTCCTTCCTAGTGAACGCGGTGGAGGCCGGACCCGGCACGTGCGGCCTGCACCCCTGCGAACCCCGTTCCACCGACCAGGGAGCGGGAAGCCAGGTCGGTGGTGTGAGGGGCACCGAGACACGGCCGCAGGGTCCCTCTGCACGGAGCCTGGCCCAGCACGCGGTGCTCAGTGCGCCCTTGAACTGGACGGAGCCCGGCAGGCCGTGTAGACAGGTGTAGCCATCCACCAACACCGCGTTCCCGGAGGGTCCAGCCTCCTGCTGCCCACGGCGAGTCCCCGTCACCAGGTCTGCGGCTGGATGCGTCTTCGCCCTCGGCTCTTCCCCGGATGCCCGGGAGCTGTGACTTCCTCCCGGCCTCCCCTCTGCCCAAATGCTGAGTGGGCGGCCCCGCCGTGGGGGCGGGCACGGCGTTTCCATGGTCACGGGCGGGCTGTCAATCAGGCATTGCCTTCAGTTTCCCGGTTTATAATCCTGTGGCTACTGAACACCCACGCAGACGCCCTCGCCCCTCGTCCTGGGAATACAGTCGGGGCGCCCCGTCCCTCACACGCGGGCATCTCAACGGAAATGACACTCTGCCTCCTACTTTTCCGCAGAGGGGCAGGATGCCCTATTAAATCAAGTTATATGTGACTTTTCAAACTTCTCTTTACAGCATCCAATTGAAAACCTGAATCCTATTGTAATACATTGCCTTTTGGTGAGTAATTGACTTTACCCGGTCCCTGCGTCGTCGGGGGCGGCCCGCTGCCCCCTGGGACTGGGCTGGTGGGGGCAGTGGGAGGGCGTCAGTGACCCGTCCTGCCCTTGCTGGATTTGAGGGACGCCCACGCCTGCCCCTGCCACCTGGCCCCTGCCACCTGCGGCAGGTGTCCTCACTGTGCCTTGTACCAGACTGTGGCCTGGGTGTCTGTCAAATGCACAGGCGAGTGAGTGGGTCTTGGGGGACCCCGGGCCCTGCGCTGCCAGCAGCTCTGGGTGGTTAGCTGGGCTCCCGGTGGCTGAGGGCGGGTTTCGGGGGCCCCTCCCCGCCAGACAGAGACTCTAAGGATCCCCGTAAACAGAAAGGGAGAAGCACAGCTTCTTAAAACAGTGTGTTCCTGCTGGGGGGCGGGGCAGACAGGAACTTCTATTAACATGCCGTCTGCTGAAAGACCGAGCTGTGCACGGTGACGATGACACGGTCGGCAAAAACACCCCTGGACCAGCTGAGCGAGTCTTTGTTCTCACAAAACCGTCCGAGGGGAACACACCAGAGGAGGATGTCTGACAGTGACGAAGGCGCACGGATGTCGCAGACGCGGCCGTGGGGAGCAGGCCGAGACCCCCCCCCCGGGGACAGGCGCCCCAGCTGCCACATGCCCCCAGCCCTGCAGCCCCGCGTCGAAAATTAAAAGCTCAGCGATGAAACGTGTTATACGCACGCGCCCCGAATAAAAGATCGCTGGACACGAACCACGGGAGGGACGGGGAGGGGACGAGGGACCGGGGGTGGCGGTCCTAGGGGGTGAGGGTCTGGGACACTGGAGGGACCCAGGCTGCTGACACCCAGGGTCCCGTAGCTCCCGGGCGGCCCGCAGCAGGGAGGGACGGCCCTGGGTGTGGGGAGGCTGCGGGGCCAGTGGAGTCCTGTGCGGGACGCGGACGTGAGGGGACCGGGGGCCTTGGACAGGGTCACTGGCAGTGGGGACAGCGGGAGAGGCCGAGAGCTGGCCGCGGGCAGGCGTTTGGACCGGGGGGCCTGAGCTATGGTCGGGACCCGTGGAGCACTGGCCGGCCACGCCCGGGGGACGGCTCTGGGCCCAGCTCCTGGGCAGGCGCGGCTCGAGGTGTGGCTGTGGCTGCAGGGGCCAGGGCCATGACAGAGGGCCGTGCACACGGGGACGTCCAGCGCCTCCGGCAGGGAGGGGGAGACGGTGGGCGGTGGGGTAACTGGCGTTCGCTGGTGGCCTGAAGAGACCTCGCCCGCTTTTCCCAGTGGTGGGCGAGGACGGCAGAGGGGCCCTGGGGTGGGGTCCCGTCTCCCTCTGAGCTGAGACCCGGGGCCAGCAGCACCCCCCGGTGGGGGCCCCAGGAGGCCCAGGGCCGGTGCGGGAGCCTACAGGGCGTCCGTCCACCTGTGGCCCCGGGCTGGGCAGCGCGGTCACTTCCCTCAGGCCTCGTCTGGTGTGTGCACATGGCCTTGCTCACCCGCGTGGCCGTGTGCAGCAGCCGCGGAGCAAGGAGCCCCTCCCTCGTGCACCGACAGTGGGGGGCTCCCAGTCCCGGCCAGTGCACTCGTCCCGCTTCTGCGGGTGTCACGTGATCTCGCCGTGTGCCGGCACCCGCCCCCCACCCTGCTCCGCCCGCCTCTGTGCCTGCGTGGTCTCCCCAGTGCTCGCTCTGGGGACACTGGGGATGCAGGCGTCGCGGGCGCCCAGGCCCTGTGGTCGGCCGTCGGCGTTCTGCTGGCCCGAGCCTCTCACGACGCCGTAAGGGCCCGGTGGCGTGTGTCACAATGCATGTGGCACTGTCCCCCCCGAAGGACAGCCGGGGACAGACATTGTTCTACGAGGGAGCAAGTCGTCGGGATTTTCCCAGAGACTCTCGGGTCAAGTTTTCGGGGGCCTGTTTGATTCTCAGAGGCCTGCCCCGCCCGCCCTCGGCGAGCGCAGTGTGCAAACTTGTCTCCATTCACGGCCCATGTTTTGTGCACGGTAGACGTCCCTTAAAAAGAGGAGCTGAAACGCGGCTTTCTTCTTGTTTTGTTGGCTCTCATTCTGTGTTTTCGTGAACTCTGGCCTCCGCCATGGCAACTGCGGAGCAATGTCGCCGGTGATTGACAGGATCAGAGGAGCGGGTCCCCGCCCGCGTTTCACACACTTGGCGGACAATGGCGTTCGGTGTGATCGAATTAATGAGATGCCGGCTGTCAAAAGAGCACGCACACTTTACATAAGCCCGATTGTCTCCGCGTGGGGGGGTGGGGCGGGGCGGGGGGCTGCGGCCCCCGCTCTCCCTCCAGGGGTGCGGGCGGCGCGGCCTGCACACGGCAGCCGGCCCCCGCGCGGGCCCCTTCCGGAAGCCGGGCCCCTCCGGCCGGCAGCCTCCGGCCGGGGCTGCTGCCGTGGGGCCGTGTCCTCCTCGGAGCCCCCGTGTCGCATGCACCAGGCACACATCACAGCGGTCAGACCCGGGCTGGTGGCCGCAGCTCCGCCCAGCCCTGCGAGGTGGCATCGGGCCTTGTGGCAGCGTGGGCCCTGTGCCGACAGGGAGCCCCGGTGAGGGCAGCGGGGGCCTGTCCTCCCCCGCCGGGGATCAGACACGGCTCCGGGGAGCTGGGCGATGCGGGGAGCACGGCCCCCCGAATGCCTCGGCCCTTCTCAGAGAAGGCGCTGTCTCTGCTGCGGGCGGGGGGCCCTGCGTGTCCGCAGAAGCCCAAAGAGCTGGGGTGAGGCCGGCCTGAGGCCGGCTGTCCCGGCAGGAGGGGGGCAAACCGCCCCACGGGGGCCTGTTCCCCTGTTCGAAATAACCAGCAGGCGGGGGGCTAGGCTTCATCCAGCGGCTTCGGAAACAGCCCTGCTCGTCCCCAGTGCACTGACAGCCCCTGAGAAGAGTGCCATCCACGTGACAGAGAGCGACCTCAGGCCAGCAGACTGTCCACGCCCCCCGGCCCCTGACCCCCGCATCTGAGCACCTCTGCTACTGGCCACTGCCGCCCTGGTCTGGAGTCAGGGGTAATGGGACACGGGGCCACAGAGCGGCCGGGCCAGGCCTGTGCCGGCACACCAGGCGGGACCCTGGGGACAGAGCTGCCTCTCCAGGCCGGTGAGCTCTGCCCGTCCCCCACCCGCCCAGCCTCAAGGCCACTTTGCAGTCACCTGAGTGGCCGGAGTCATTATTTCATCCACGAATTAGCGTTCACGCATGAAACGCACGCGCACAGAAGTGTGTCAGTCGCAGGTGAGTTGGGGGCCCGGGGCCGGCCTCCCCATCTCTGCAGAACTAAGGTCCCCAGGCGGCTGCAGGCGGGCGCACAGGGCGGCTCACTCCTGGCGTGCAGCTGCGGAGAAAGACACTTCCAGATTTCAGGTCGGCCCGAGCCGCCCCGAGTCCAGGGACAGATCAGACACGCCAGGCCCTCCCCGGCCACCGGGCCACCGAGCGCGCCGCGGGCCAGCCTCCGCCAGCAGGGGTCTCTGTTTCGCACTGCTGGGCCCAGCACCACCTTGTCCCCACTGGTGGAGGTCCAGGCCACCTCCCCGGGTTGGGGGGGGGGACGTGTCCAGCGGGAGGAGGGGCGTCCTGCTGATCTCGCCTGGGTGGCACTGGAGGATATTCCTGGAGGAACCAGCTGCCCACTCAGAGCCACCCCGAATGAACCTGCAAATGTCCCCTGCCCTGGGGCCCGGCACCCCAGTTCTCTGCTGAGTCACCAGGAAAGCCACAGCAGCGATGGGGAGGGGGCGAGAGACTCCAGCAGGCTGGATTGTACGGTCACATTGTCATCGGCTGCACAAGCACGGCCACCAGCATGGAGGGGACGGCCTGGGTCTCAGCCCCCGGCTCTCTCCCCATGGGAGCCAGCCCCTCCTCTGCCCGTGGGAAGTTTCGTTTTTGCCGTGTGAGGAAAAAGGTTTTTGTTTTTTTCTTGTCGTAAATGATACAGCTTCATAGCAAAAAAAGTTTTAAGTTGTATTATTTAAGTTCTGCTTTGAAATTTCACACTTTTGCAGGACAGAACGAACCCCGGAAGTAGCTTTCGCATCTTCGTCTTAACCAAGGAACAAGCATTTTTTTTTTTGAGGCTGCAGTTTACGCGAACGGCCGTTAGTCACATTATTGATTTGCAAGTGGGGGGCTTGGCAGAGGTCTGATTAGCTCGCGTGGTGATCTCTGTGTGTGTGAGATGCTTTGGACTCTCGGGGGTTTGGGCGCCTGGGGACCCGGTGGGCTCGGGGCGGGGCTTCCAGACGTCCCTCTGACCTTGAGGCTGGAGCAGGGGATGGGTGGTCTCTGTACTTGGGACAGAAGGCGTCCTGGAAGCAAGATCTTCGCTCCGGTTCCAGCAAGAGAACGTCTCCCAGGGTTTTTGTCACTGTCGCTAATGTTTGCGGAGTGATCTAAAGGAATGTTACTTTGTTACATTTACCTTGAGTGTTTACGTTGTTACATTTATCTCGAGTGTATTACGTCCTTACATTTACTTCCAGTGTGCTACATTTTAGTTACACAGTGCTTTTGATGATCACGAAACCTTTAAACAGACACTTCGGGGATGTCGTGAGCAAGCCCTAGCTCCCTTGCACGTGGCTGGAGGAGCTGGGTGTGCTCCGCTGCCCGGGGGTCTTCCGCCCGCCTGCTCAGGCCCCGCCCTCCGCCCACCTGCCAGGAGCCCGAGGAGGCTGCTCCCCACCGGCTTCGCTCAGTGAGGGGGCTTCGCTGTTCAGGCAGTGACTGTCCACATCCCTGTGGGCTGTGTGCTGCGGGGCCAGCGTCCGAGGCGGCACCACGACCCCCGCCCGGCCCTCCCCAGCCCCACTCTCCTCTGTGGTCCAGCTGCGCCCCTGCAGAGCCCCCTGCGTGGGTGGGGGATGTGCAGCGTAAGCTCACCTGAGTGAAAGGAAGGGGTTCCATGGGCCGTCACTGCGTTCCTGTGTTGGCGTCCCGGGCTGAGCTGTCCCCACCCACCAGGCATTGCTCCGTGTGTCCCCCCTCCACGGACGCACCCGCATGTCCTGGAGGCCGCCCAGCCCTGCGCCAGGCTCAGCCTAGAGTCCGCCAGGCCCGGGAGGGGGAAGGCGGGCTTGTCCGTGGTCAGGGCACCGTGGACAGTGGCTGGGACTGAGGTGACACGCTGGTCTGGAGCCCTGGTAGCTGGGCAGGCAGCACAGAGAGGGGTCGAGGCAGAGCCAGGCGTGGGGCAGGGCAGCGGGGCCACCAGCCAGGCCACACCCTGACCTTGCCGTGGTCACAGGAGGGCCCCGCACACCCCCTGAGGCTCGCCCGTCTCAAAGAGAGTGGTCGGCGAGGTTGTGCCGTGGGGTCACTGCCCAGCACGTGCGGTCACCACCTTCTCCCCCAACAGAGAGCCCTGGGGAGGGCAGGGTCACTGCGTGTCCCAGTGTCCACTGCTGCTGCTCCGTCAGGTCCGAGGCCGCAGAGGGAGCCCGCACAGGAAGCTTCAGGTGCTGGAGGTGGCAGGCGCCAGGTGAGTTCAGCTGCTCACGTGGTAGACACCGGGCCCCAGAGCCCTGGTGAACTGAAGTCGTGCTTGCAGACCGAGGGACACCAAGGCACAGGGACAGACCCCAAGGGGAGGCAGGGCCAGCAGACGACTGGCTGGCCAGTTCGTCTGCTCCCTTGCGCCCAGAGAGGAAGCTCGCCAGCGCCGAGGCCTCACGCAGTGACGGGGCAGGTGTCAGCGAGGCCCCGGGCGTGGTCACAGCATTCGGAGCCCGTGGGGACACAGGGCCCTGCCCCTCCCCAGTAAGTGAAGCCCGCGCTTCCGTGGTCCCCTGTGTCTGGTTTCTGGCTGTGACACAGAATAGCTGCCGATTTAAAACAGCTCGTTACTGTTGCAAAGTCAAACTAAAGTGAACTCACTTTGAATTGTCGATGAATGAAGATTTTTATATGATCTGCTCCAAAGCACTGATGCAAAGTCGGCTGATGTTTCCAAGTTCCCCCGGGGTTGTCTTCTGTGAGAGGTTCACCAGAAAGTGTTTCAGGATCCCGGACCCCTCTCTGTGGCTGTCGCGTGCCCACGGTTCACGGCAGGCTCGGCCGTGACCCCCCAGGAGCCCGGATGAGCGGCGAGACAGGAGCGCGCCAGCCCCTTCTGCGACGCGGCTATGGCTTCTGGTCTGCGTCTCCCGCTGGGAAGCGGCGATGGACTCCGACCCGTCTTCACCTGGTCTGGGGGGAACCCGCTCCGAGCCCAGGTTCGGGGTTCCCGAGTCAGAACCAGCGCGGGGGCGCCCGACCCCGCGCACCGCCATCCACGGAGATCCACGCACGCGAGGCGGCCCCTGCCCAGGCGCTTCTGGCTCCTCATTCTGGGGGAGCATGAATGCTTGTCACTACTTGTCACTCTGGCTGACACCTGGTCCAGACACCGCCGGGGAGAGGTATGAGGCTCATGCTGTGCCCGTGGCTGCGCTTAGGACACCCCGCCCCTTTGAGAGGCCCCCGCCCTTCTGAGTGACAGGCCTTGGCCAAGGATGCTGAGGAGACAAGACGAGCCAAAACCTGGGTGAGCAGGAGGGTGCCCCGCCCAGCTCGCGTTTCCTGGCAGGGCGACAATGCCAACCTGTGACCCACGGTGCCTGGCGCTTTAAGCAACGCCCACGTTCAACCCCGCACTGCGCAGAAGCCTCTCTCCTTGGCCTGTCCCTCTAATGAGACGGGGAGGCGGCCGCTGTGGCGGAGAGCGGGGCGGGGCGCACAGGGGCAGGGCCTGAGCAGGGGATGGGG